>PVJD01012100.1:0-41837 GCA_004026545.1 Mormoops blainvillei
CAGCATCACAGCGAGCTTTCAGGCAGAGAAAAGAGAGCAGGTGCTTAGAGATAGGAAGCTAATATCTCTCAAGCAGCAGATGAACCCAGGTCAGCTGAGGGATTGGGGTGGGGAACATCAACAGTATCTGCCATATTTTCTCTGCCCTGTTGGTCATTGGTGAGCACTCTTTGAACTCAGTCGTTGTGAAGGTGGAAAATATCCTCAGGCTGAGGTTGATAGCAGCCACAGACTCTTCTGGGTCAGTAATTTCTTCAACAAATCAAAGGAATGAGGAGAGGGATGAAGCCAAGGCTGGAGCAGTTAACAGTTAGTGACCAGCAGACCGGAGTGTGACCCAACACAAACTCCTGACCACACTTCAGGCTGCAAAAATAATGCATTTTACATGCAAATTATGCAGAGTGCGGGGCTCTTTCATGCGCTCTTGGTGCCCTGCGGAGAAAATGGCTAGCTCTGGTGATAAAATGGGACGGTTCCGTTATTCTGTTCTGCATGCACATTTAATTGTCAACATTGCAACAGCTTTAACTGCAAATAAGCACAATCTCATTGCCCATCAATTGTTCGATGGGAGGAAAACAGGCCGTTTGGAGATGGTTTTGAGAAGAGAAACATCATTATTATCTTTCTGTATAAGGTTTTGTTTTCATTCTTCACTTCCCTCACCCTCCTCATAGATTATATTTTTCCATAAAATCAACATCAAAACACTATTGCCAATACAAAATACTCCAGCATTCTTCTGAGTCCTGAGGGTTTCATTTATAATTCCAGATATCTGTAGCAGTATTTTTTTCTTTCCTCAAAGAACTTTTATATCTCTTAAACCATTCATCCTCATAACAGTGCCTTGAGCTTAGGAAATTGGGAGAAACACTATTTATTTGCAAATGAGGAAACTGAGGCATAGAATGACAAATTGCTTGTCCAGGAACTGACTGACAGTGATAGAGATGATTCCCACTAATCTTCAGAGGATCACATTCAATTTTTCTCATGTAGTTAAAGAATCTTTAGAAACATTGATCAATGAGCATAGAGAACTCCCCATAGTTCCTCTTCTTTTCATTCAAGCTTGTAACAGAGCTCTCAGCTCAGTGCCCCAGAGAAGGTCTATGGTTCAAAAAATATAATTATCCCTGGAAAATTCCACAAGTTTCTGGAGGAAGTGGGGAGACATAGAGAATGGAAAAACATAAAAGGAAAAGACTTCCCCCAGCCTAGAAAAGGACTCCCTGAAATTCGGGAAGAGTGGAAAGGGAGGGCTGTGTCCCAAAACAGCAGGGACTCATACCCCACTTCCTGGCATTGCAGCCAGATAGGGGAAGAGACCCTGAGAGGAAGTGCTGTGAGTGCACCCTAGATACAGACTCTAGACTCAGCAACGATTTTCAGAGTCCAAGCATGTTCTGGAAGTAATAGTGTCCCAACACCAGAAAGGACCATGAGGATAAAGACATAAGATGTCCCCTCTTAGAGACAGATGACTTGTCACCAGAGGTCCCCCAAATCCACCCCAGGCCCCACACTTGACACTGAGTAATACCTGAAACATTGACCCATGTCCACGAGGAGAGGCACTGTAAAGGAGGAATCCTTAGGAAGAGTGATTCTGAATGATAGGCTATAAAGCAAGTGATATTTCAGACACCTGAGTTTGGAGCTCGGCTTCAAACCTGTTGGTACCAGCAACATTCCTGATACATGGAGAGTCTCAGGTAAAAGAAGTGATGATTTCTCTAGACCTTTCCATCCTGAAATGCTGACCCCCCCTTCCAGGTCTTCCCTCTGCTGCCTCCTGGCTCCAGGGCTGCAGATTCCAGGATTCTTGCTCGAGACACAACTCCCACTACCACCATCAAAACGCCCACTGTAGTAGCAACTAGGTTATCTAATTACCATCATCAGTCTTCTCCCCACCCCACAACCCCTAAGAGATTTAACGCCTGAAGCACAACTTCCATGAGAAAGAGCAGGTCACCCTGACGAAATTCTCAGAAGAGGATGCAGGAGTAAGGAAAGGTAGGGATCTGAATAGAATGTTAGGAAGAGAGGTGAGGTGTGAGTTTCTTATGTTTACCAAAATAAACATGGGTTTGACTACTCTCATCCCAGCACAAGAAAATCATCTTCAAAATCTGGGCATGGCCGTTAGAGTGCTATAGACATGTGAGCCACGCAGGACGAAAGGTTCACAAGCACTGCATTATGTTAACTCATAAAAGGCTTTGGAACTATGGAAACCCAGAAGCACAGAGTAGATCTCAGCTCGATCATGTACAATATATGAGTACGAGTTAGGACAGGCATCACAGATAATTACCTCACAGGATAACACTGTATTAGCAACAGTAGCAACAGCATCTCATCATCTCTACTATTACTATTTATAGCTAATACTTATTGAGAATTTATCATGGAACAGCTGCACACAAACTGTTTGCAGTATTATTTTTATCCTTAGTTTCACATGAGGAAACTGAGACACAAAGAGGTTAAATGGCTTGTCTGGCAATACAGGCATTTGCTGACCAGGGAGTAACCCTGTCATGGGAAGTTAGAGCTCCAAACCACTCGCTCTACTGTGCTTAGGGGTGCTAGGAAGGTCACTGGGGACAATCTAGGATTGTTACGTATATTATAAAGCCATGCAAAGGGGATAAAATCATGGGAGAAACAGGTTCCTTCCCAATTCATGATACAGTAGTCAGGATTTTTGGTTGCAAGTAAGCAACATATCTCTGGTAAACCTAAGCAGAAAGAGCATTTACACAAAGGGTTATCAAGTGACTCAGAAATATAAAAAGGCTCTCAAAGAAAACCTGAGTGGGTTCTAAGTTTTCTTAGTGAAAGACTCTGCCATGAGATCAATCCACCCAGGTCCTACCACCAGCACTGTTGATTCCAGCCATAGACCATGGCTCCAGAGACAGTCCCTGCCATGCTGCCTGACTCAAACACAATCACAGCCACCAGGAATAATACCCTTCTTCTGACCTCCCCCCATTTTTGCCTTTCCTTTGAGTACTAAAGACTCAATCAAAAGCAGTTCACTGGCCACACTTAGGTCACAGGCTCATTCCACGTCTTGCTGGAGGTCCACAACAGTCAGCTATTGCCACAAAAATGCTACATAACAAACCACCCCAAATCTCAAGAACAGCATCAGGTCTGCTCCATGACTCTTATCCTCCTTGCTCCGGATGATACAGGGCACGTGATTTTCTCATCTGCAATGTCATCAGTGCAAGAGCATAAGCTGAAACACATGATGCCTTGTGAAGCCCTGGCTTAAAACTAGCATGCTACCTCTTCCACCTATATTCCATTGGCGAAAGAGAGTCATTCATGTGGCCAGTCCCAACATCAATAGAGAAATACATTCTCCTCACTAGAAGCGAGGGACTACCAATCACGTGACAAAGGGCATGGATGTATGTAATTCTAATGAGAGAGGGTGTAGCATATTGTGAGTTCACTCTGTTTCATGGGCCACAAAGGAGAAATGTGTTTGCATTCTCCAAAAGGTAAAAAGGCTGTTCAGCTTCTACTCAAGATCAAGCAAGTCCCCTATTTATTTTAAGGGGGACGCCTTCTGGAGACAAGGGGGTCAGACTGAGGAACCTCAGAAAGGAGGAATTCTCCCACTTCACATGGAAAGTTATAATCCCAACATAAGGTCCAGCCTAATTAGGGTCAAAATTCTATTGCAAGTTTTTGAAGATATGCACTTATTCAGTATGTTTCAGCCTGTGATAGCTATCAATTGTGTTATTTCCCTGAATGATTTTTTTCAATTTTTATTAGGAATGACAGTTCTTTTAGTAAAAAGCAGGAAATTTTATATTGAAGAAAACTATAAGCAACAGTAATATGATACTAAAGGATATAAAAGTCCTATCTTATGATAGAGAAGAACTAACTACATTTTACAGGATTTGTGGCTTGAGCAGTTTATTAAATCTGACACCAGGCCTGCAATTACCACCAATTATTTGGTCATAGTGTCAGTTCCATTTAAAGTGAGAAAGTTAGTGATGGCAACAGCTTATTTTAATAACTGATTTCAGAGAAAAACATTTTTTGTCCAATCGCTACTTCCTGACCTCCTGATCTCCAAATAAAAAGTCTTGTACCTGTGAATCCACTCAGGAGAAGAGTCACTGGATGATATTACCGGCTGACACTGAATTATATAGTCACTCAACCACTCATCCATCCTACAAACACATAGGTGTGCCCACCAGGTGCTACCCTCTGCAGTAAAGTCCTTCCAAACATGTTGCATTCACTAAAACGTTGAACCTGAAAAACCCCACCCACATTACTGAAAGGCCTTTTATCCTGTGAGCAGGAAGACATTTCATAGTTTCATGTGCTGTCATGATTGCATGTGAGGAAATACATTCTTCCGGGTCTATAAATCAACCCTCTATTTACTCATTTAATAAAGAGTTGGAGCCGTGGATGGTGTGGATCAGTGGATTGAGTGTTGGCCTGCAAATTGCCAGTTCAATTCCCAGTCAAAGCACATCCCTGCATTCCGGGTTGGGTCCCCAGTTAGGGGTGTGTGAGAGGCAACCACTCATTGATGTTTCTCTCCCTCTTTTTCTCCCTCCCTTCCCCTCTCTAAAAATAAATAAATAAAATATTTTTTTAAAGAGTTGGGTGGTTTGTTTCATTTCTTTTGTTTAAATCTGTGGTCCTTGGGATGAACAAATGGCTCTCCAGTCGCAGAAATACTGGCAGGACAGCGGCTTACCCCTCACAGATTAGCCCATGCCATTGGGGGAGTAACAATAAATAGGAAGTTGCCAAAATTAAATGCATTCCCTTTTCTTAAATCTACCTTTCTATTTTAAGGCATACTCACCCACAAATTACATCAAATTTATGTAATTAGGGATGAAGTATTTTATACCTTACTAGCTTTCTCTTCTACTTCTAGGCACTTGTGTTTCATATTATATTCAAATATTCCCCTCCCCACGTTTTTTGCTTGACTTGGCTTTTTTTCCCCATATTCCCTTAACTTACTATTATGACTCTGGAACCAAAACAGCAACAACAACGAAAACCCAGGAAGCATAAATTTAAGGTGTTTTAATCATCCAAAGAACCAAGGTACTGAGAGGAGTAAGGTGTCTAGATTCAGCGTTGGCATAAACAGTGAACACTGGTAAGAGACTAGACTGAGGTCAAAGTTTTCAAATGTTGTCAGTTTTGATGGAGTAGAAGAGAAGGGAGAGATGCGGGAAAGGAAGACATTGGGGAGAAATCTGTATATTCTTGTTTAAACAGACAAGCAATCAAAGTCTGAGAGAGTCTGTGAACCGTCCTCTGTCTCAAGCTCGGAGCTTCTGTTCGGCACAAGCACAGCTGCTGTAGGAGATGGGGACGGACACCGAAACCAGCCACGGTGATGAAATGGGACAACTCACTTGAGGACAGACATGTTTGATGTGTTTTCCAATTGGTTGTTTCTAAAATTTGTGGCAGCTTCAGACAACATTTCCAAAGAAATCCTCTCACTTCCTAATTTCAAGCCCCTAAATCTAGAATACCCGTGTCACTGCAGCAGAGGGGCACCAAAGAAAATGTTTCTTCCCACCAAGTTTCACAAATCACATTTCATTCTTCAGAAGATGTGTCTCTCCTGGGCAAACTCTGGTAACTCTCTCAGATCACTCTCATTCATCCTCCCCTGCAACGGCCCCCCTTACTGTAAGTAAACTACTTGCTTCGAGACCTTAGTTTTCTCATCTGTGAGATGAAGAAGTTAAGCTAAATAATCTTTAATGCCCCTTCAATGTGTAACATTTAGAAACCCAGATTTTATAGCCAACATGGAGGTATTTTGAAGAGCATGTCGTATTTATAATAGTGGGAAGAAAGATATCTAGAAACATGAAGAGAAAAAAAAGGATCAAACTTCCAGTAATAACCAAGGACCTGCTTCACATAGGATAAACCCTCCACGTAATCCACATAGAATCCACAGTTCACACATGAAATACAGACATATGCATGGAGGTACAAGAGGGTGAAGAATGGTGGCTTCCAGAGAGGAGTCTGTATGAGGGAGGGTATTATATAGGGTAAGGACTCCAATTTCCTGCTTCTCTTCTAGCCAGAGGTCAGGCTCAGTTAGCATGTACAGAACATCAAGCAAGGGTGGAAAAAGAACAATTTTTCTGGCCCAGCGCATCAGAGTACTGAATCCGGGCAATTACAGTCACTGGAAAAAGGGAAAATTTTGAAAGAAAAAGAGCCAGAAAGGGAATACCCAAATTCTGCCTGCCCACATGTCTGGCTGACTCCTAGCTATGTTTGCATGGAACAGACATAAAACACCTCACCGAAGGTAAAAGGTCTGAACTAAACTGAGTTGCAAGTGGAAAAAAGAAGAGTGTGGAGCTCATACACAATCGAGTTTGCTAGAGTGAAAAGACCATGTCTTCTTGGCCTTAAAAAAAGAATGAAATCTTAACATTTGCAACAGCACAGATGGACCTAGAGGGTATTACATTATGTGAAATAAGTCAGACAGAGAAAGACAAACACTATATGATTTCACTTATATGTGGAATCTGAAGAACAAAATAAACAAACAAACAAAACAGAAACAGACTCATAGAGACAGAGAATAGGCTGACAGCCAGCAGAGAGGATGAGGGTTGGGGGACTGGATGAAAAAAGGTGAAGAGATTAGGAAATACAAATTGGTAGTTATAAAATGGCCATGGAGATATAAAGTGCAATATAGGAAATATAGTCAATAATTCTATAATAACTATGTATGGTGCCAGATTGGTTCTGCAAATACCAGGGGGAGCACTTTATAAAGCATATGATTGTCTAACCACTATGCTGAACAGCTGAAACTAATACAGAATAATATTGAATGTAAACTAAAATTGAAAAAATAGCTTTAATTCTTAGAAAAATAATACAAAACAATAAGAGTCATAACCCCACTGGCAAAAGGAAAATCATAAACCAGGACAAGCACGCTGAACAAGGTTGCGGGGGCGTCCAAGCTGCTGCCCGCAGGCCGCGGGCAGCCCAGGATGGCTGTGAACGCGGCCCAACACAAAATTGTAAATTTACTTAACATTATGAGATTTTTTTTGTGATTATGTGTTGCAGTGTATTTAAATGTGTGGCCTAAGGCAAGTCTTCTTCTTCCAGTGTGGTGCAGAGATGCCGAAAGGTTGGCCGCCCCTGCAGTACAAAGGGAGGCATCATCAAATTGCAGAAGGGAAGAAGCACTTTGTTCCTCCTGGCTAAGTCTCCACTGTTGCTTCCTTGCAAAAGAACTTGGAAGTCACCTAGGGGAGGGCATCATCATTTCTCTTTCCAATCTAAACTGGAAAGAGCTGAATAATAATTGGGAAGCCCAAAGGGTCAGTACTAAGAGCAGGTGGGTGGTGTGTTGCTTCCCACATGATAGAAAAAGAATGGTTTGGGAGGACCTATAGTTTCTGGTTCTTAGATTTTCATTTTTCAATTACAGTTGACATTCAGTATTGTTTTGCATAAGTTTCGGGTGTATGGCATAGTGATTAGACAAGCACGTGCTTTACAAAGTATTCCCTGCAAAGGATCTCTGTTTTAATTGTACTAATGACACAGGTAGAGAAAGAAGAGGCAAAACAAATAAACAAACAAAGAAAACTTCTTAAAAATGGCTCATCAGAGAAAATTAATAGAATTTAGTCTGTACAACATAACATTCATAATGTGCATGACACAATCCATAATTACTCAAAATCAGGAAAAATAAGCAGCCTTTACATGACAGTCATGGTCTGAGGAAGAGACAAGAGAGGAAGAGGCAGGAGAGGAAGCCTATATTTACCCCTTATCTCCCTTCTTGTGAGGTCTAGCTATGTCAGACCATCCTACAATATTTTAAATTTTCACCTCCTTCATTCTCTTCAATACCAAGAACCACTTTATCTTTTTAAACTTTGTATTCAACGAGCTCTTCATTCATTTGAGGTGATAACAAGGGACTTTTTTCACATTGCATGGTCTCAGCTGCTAGAAGACCATCCCTTAATATGAAGAGACTTTTACTACCTTTTTCCCCAACTAGTAAGCCTGGATTCTTCCATTCTCCTTAAGAAGATGTTGTTTACAGTCTGCTCCCAATGCCAATATTGTACCACCAAGGTTCTTGATTAAAAATGATAGAATTGAACTCTAGCTGAGGAAACAGAAATTTACAGGAAAGATCAAATTAGTTCAGAAAAGTTACAGGGAGGCAACTTCTGCTTCCAGCCATAGTAGAGTAACAAGAAATCCACTTTAAATACAAAGATACAGATAAGTTAAAATAAGGGGATGGAAAAATATACCATGCAAACACTAAACATAAAAAAGCTAGAGCAAATGCAAATACAGCAAGTAGGCGGCCAACTAACTGTAAACCTAGAAGAGAGGCCTCGAACCAAACCTGCCAACACCTTGATCTTAGACTTCCAGACTCTCCAGAACGGTGAGGAAATAAATGTCTGTTGCTTATTCAAAAAAAAAAAAAAAATGAAGGTGGTGCCAGCAGAGCATTCAATCAAACACAGACTCACCTGTGACTGCACAGCTCGTACAACCTGCAGAGCCAGTGCGCCCGTGAAGGCGCGCGCCCACGAAGGCTACTTGCAAAGCATGAAAGCCATTCTGCATAAGCCCTAGACATATAATTCTAGGGGAGTGGTATTTTAACATTCTTTCTATTACTTTATAGCACTTCTTATGGTATTTTTCCCTTTATGTGTTCAAGAATGCTTGAAAAGACCAACCCATGCCATTTTTTGTAATTTTAGTGATGCAACTAAACTACATATATTTTAAGGGTAAAACTTGGCAGTTTTCAACATATGAATGCTCCCCCCCAAGAAAAACACCAGCACAATAAAGATAACAAACATTTCTATCACCTCCCCATCCCAAAAAAAACTAAAGTGACTATATTAATATCAGACAAAGTAGACTTCAGAACAAAGAATATTTCAAGAAATAGAGACATTTCATAATGATAAAGGAATAAATTCATAAAGAAATGACAGGGAGGCAGAAGAAACAGGCTTAGAACATAGAGAGGAACCAAGAGAGTCCTGGTAGCAGAGAACAAAGACATTGTCAGCCATGGCAACAGGGGGCCACCTGTATGGTACACTCACCAGGGCCACTGTTTCTGCTCACCAGGTGTCTAGTACACAAGCAATTCTTGTGAATCCCACCCCACTAATCCTAATCCTTAATTCACTCACGTCTTCAGATGCATAGCCTTCTCAGATTCACGCCCAAGGCAAAAACACCCATTTGCAAAACCTGCTTCATATACCCCAGCATTTGTTGTCAGGGAGTCGAGTGAAAATATGGTTCCTCCATTTCCAAAGTGAGAGGCATATTTATTGCCAAGATTCATACTTTTAGGGGTACCTACAAGAGAAAGAGACTAAGATACTGGAACTTCAAAAACAAAGAGCAAATGGCTACCTGCAGTAGGTATTTCACATAGGAAGGCAATTTGGATATATCTCAATAGCCTTACATTATTTTCTTTTAATTTTTGACCAAGTAATATCTTCAGAAGTTATCCTTTTATTTACTTTTTATTTAAGTATAGTTGGCATACATTATTATATCAGTTTCAGGTATACAACATCAGAAATCAGCACCAGGACCTCGGCACCAGAACGTGCAGCTGACATATAATTTATAATAATGTAATCCCAGGAACTTATTAAACTGTTACATATATCAGGTTGTCAACAGGAAAAGATGACACATTCAAAATAGGGTATTTAAGCGACTATTTACAAAGGTGTACGTAGGAAAACCACAACAGATAGTGTAGTGACAGGGTGAGGGGAGAGAATAGTCACTGAATCTCATAAGGAGGGAACCATGCAGAGTTAGCCTGTGGCAGGAGAACACAGCCAGGGTGACCTGCCAAGGAGAGAGCCAAAGGAATAAAATACCTGCCTTTTATCTCCTCCTTCGTGGCCTTCTTTCCCATTTTCTGCCAAACCCAACGGGAACCTCTTGATAGGAGTGGCCCATGAGATCGGCCTCTGGAGGTAGAAGGAAAGCTGGAGAAGGGTGGAGAAGGGTAGGCAGTGAGTCTGGGGGAGCAAATGGAAGATAGTGATATATCCTACATGATAAAACCTTCTGCAGGCATTCATTTAAGATTATTCTAAAGGCTATTTAATGGTAAGGGGGAAGGTTCCCAATACCATGGTAAGCAGAAAACAGGACCCAAACCATCTAGAAATTATACCAATTTTTTTTAAAAAGCAAATCATGTTAATGTGTGAGATTGGTTTATTTTCTTTTTAACTTTTCTGTGTTTTCCAAAATATCTATAAGTAATACATGTTATTTTTGTCATCTGGCAAAAAGATGTAGATAATTAAAAAGATATTTCAACTAATAAACCTATAAACAATGGTAAGTACCAATCCCCTTATGAAAAAGGAGAAAAAAGTAAGCAGCATGTTTTGACGGATATACCATATTTGCATCAATAAGCAATTATTGACTCTGTGCCACATGCCAGGCACTCACTATTCCAGGTCCTAGGGACATAGTGATGGAAGAATTTGTCTACATAGAGCGTACCTTCCCTGAGATAGCAAACCTTTGGGAGTGTGAAAGTGGGAGGGAAAGAACAGTGGCTGGAGCCTGGCTGCCCACAATGGCGTTGGGTGCGAGTTGTCAGTGTTTACGACACGCAGAGACCTCGCGGAGACATAAACAAGAGTCAGATAGAGGCTGGGAGCAGCTGGTTGGAGAGTGTGCTGAGACGCTGCCTCATGTTGCAGAAAACATAAGGGTTGGAAATGCTGTCAGAGTTATTGCTGTTCCGGGATCTACACCAGAAGTGTTACATCTGATCACAGTATGATTAACAGGGAGACCAATTTTCAAATAGAGATTCTTACAGAATGAGTACATGCTATCTGGTGGAGAAAAAGGCAGACAGGATTCAATTTATGTATCTCTCACATAATAGGTGTTCAATACATTTGATATTGATAAAAACAGCCAATAAATAAACTAAACCTATCACACTTGTTTAAAAAAATGGAAAGTAAGTATAAATGTCCTAGGATTGAGATGTCCTATAAATGTGATCAGTTACCTGAAACCTTCTTTAACACCATAAATTAGATATATTTTTTACAAAATTATAGGCTACAGAAACTTTATGGCAAAAGCACCGGGAAGAAATTAAGCAATGAGTCACGGTCCCGTGTAAAGGCGACCAACCAGAACCAATTTCAGGCTTCTCTCGGGGCTGTATTTATGGTGTGTTATAGCTGGGTCAGTCCGCTGTGAATAAGGGCCATGCACTAAGTCCTAATTACCATTCCCAAATGCCTGTTAGCAGGGCCCGAATCAGCGAATCAGTGTGGCATCAAGTGACACTGTGATTATGTTAAAGAGCTGGCACAGAGAAGGCCTAAGGCAACAAGGGCAGGTTTGGACTTTAATGAAAGGAAGGGGATGCGGCTGACATCTCTCCTGGGTGCTACACATCACTTTCAGTCTGTAAGTCAAGAAACCAGTGACACATGGGATATGCCTTTGACTGAAAGGATTTTGAAATAGGTCTATAACCACACTGAGCACAAAACGTCACAGGTATCTTTCTATGTTGTGTAAGATTTGTTTTCAATCTAAATTTTACGCTCTTAGTAAAAAAAAAAAAAATTCCACAAACAACGTAGGCTTTTTTAAAGCAACGTCAGTTGAGGAATATTTCTTAGTAGCTCTAGATTTTTTAATACATGTTTTTAAATATTGAATACTTTTGCTTAAAATATAGAATAGATATGTTAATAACCCTGGAACCAAACCAACTGAGTTTAAAGTCTATTTAACAGCGGTAAAGTCTATTTCCTTGAGGAAATTACGACCACTCTGTGCCTCAGTTTCCTCATCTAAAAAATGAGAAAAGTCATAGCAGCCTCCTTGTGAAGATGTTATGAGGCCATAGTTTGGCTCCACTAACCTCCTTATTCTAAGTTTTCTGTCAGCAACAGGGTCCCAACAGTATCCTGGAGGACCTTCTCCCCCAAAATATATGGAGAAGTAGAGGCAAGGAGACTCTACACTGTGGTCAACCAGTGATGCACCACACAGACCCTTCTTTAGGAAAGGGCTTGCTGGCCAACTCAAGCAGAGTGGGGTTTCTATGAGGGTCTACCTCAGATACAGAAGGCTGCCTTGCCCGAGGTCATGCCCTTCACACATCCAGTGACTAGGGAAGACAGGAATATAAAGACTCGGCCATTTCAGCCCAACGTGGAACAACCCTGATGGGCAATAACCACTCCAGAGCTCCCCGGTGGGCTGGCTGAGGCTGTGTCAGGGCTGCCCCACAGTTCAGCTTCTCTCTCTGCCCAACCCTGCTTCTTCCCTCTTCCTTTCTCAGGAGTAGCTCTCCAATGCAATCTTACATCACAAACTCCATCTTGGGGGGCTTCTAAAGAACCCAGCCTGTAACTTGTATGTACATGTGTGTGTAGGAGCCCAAGCCAATGGTACCACCCAGCTGAATGTAACAGTGCATGAAAAATACCTTTCTCCTTTCCCCTCCAAGAGTATCGTGAGAAATTTTTCCTGAGCTAACATGTGCATCATTCCAAAAATCACTTTTTTCAGCTGTTGATGACCATCCCAGGCTGCACGACCATCAGTGTCAATGGCAAGTGTGCCCATGTCACCACAGATCTTTTGGTCGGTGGTCAGGGACAACACTGGAGCAACACAATGTGGTACAGTCCAGAGAATGGGCCTGTACAGCTGACCGCAGGTTTGCTAGTCCTTCCTGCATGGCAGGACAACGCCAAGACTGTGTCCTAGGATTAAGTAAATACCCTCGAGCTTTTTAAACTTACTGTGTGAGCTAAAACTCTGAGGTGATATGATGATGATGGTAATGACAACAGATAAAACAGATGAGAGAGATAGATAAAAGAGATATTCTTGTGTATTAGAGCCACAAGTTCATTTGACTTGAATATTAGAAGTAATGTGACCTCATTTTGTACCTCTGAGCTAATGAAACAAAGCATACTGACAACTATTTAATGAAAAAAACAGATTATAGAATAGTTTGGGTAGTAGGAACTCACTATTATAAAATATATATCAATATGTTAACAGAAAAAAAGCTCAGGAGGCCAAGAGATTATTCGCAGAGGCTATGTCAGGATGGCAGATTTATATCACGTAATTTTCCTGTCTGTATTGTCTGAACTTTCTGTGATGAGTTTGTATATTTTGGTAAAAAAGGAAAAAGTTATTGTTTTAAATTTACTGAAGTGGTGAACCTGTTTCCCCTTAAGAGCTTTAATTTTTTAAGAAGTGGTGTGTGTTCTTTTTCTAAGAAATACAGCGTTTTCCCTAGTTTTCATTTTAAATAATTAGAACAGGGCTGCCAGGTTGGAGGCCATTTCAGATGTCAAGCTACAAAGTGGTCTTGAATGGCAGGAAATAAGCCATGGAACATTTTCATTACCTTCATAACCTTCATCACAGAAAGGAGATCTCTCCTTGGTAATTTCTGCTTCTGAGAGGATGGTGTTACGGCCAAGGACTGAGATGCCCACAGAATTCACCGTCCCCTTCCACGAGCATTATTAAAAAGAAGGCATCACACAGAGGAATTGTGCGAATGAACATGGTATTGTCCATATGCTCTGCAAGCTCAACTCGTCCGAAGGGCCATCCTTTGTGCGAGATCACTAGCAGCTGTCCAGGCACCGCCAGCGTAAGTTTCCATAATGGGGAAATCAAGCCCTGCTGGCAGTCCCGCTGGGATATGCTATCAGTGTCCCAGACACAATGAATCCAAAATGAAATTCACCACCTTTTTTCCCCAAAACAGTGTATTTTTATGTGTTCTACTGTTGCCCTTGCCCTGACCCTCACTCCTACAAACTGTGAGCAGGTGGGTGACTCTACCTCATTTCTCTATAGTATTACCAGTGTCTAGAGCAGCACAGATAACACAGTAGTTGCTCAATTCATGTTGTGAAATTACTATTAAATAACTAACAAGTACCCCAATTATTTTCTTTTAAATCCAGGTCTCTTGGTCAGCTTTGTCTTTGATCAGCTTGTCTATTCCATTTCTGCTGCCCTTCTTTGGATTGTGACCCTGTGCTATCTTAAAAGCAGTTGGTTTCTGTCAATTCTCATTTGCTAATTATCTCAATGCCCATATCCAAGGTCATCTCTTTCAAGAAGCCTGTGAGGTGTCAACATTCTACATATAGTCATATTCTTCCGTTAATCCTCCTAAACAAGATTTGACAGACAAAGGCATTTTTGGAATTTAAAGGTAAAAAAGTAGCACAATACAATGAAAACTCAGTAATTTGAACTAAATGCAGGAAAGGTCAGTCTGATAGTGAAAAGTGAAAATTAGGAAATCATTTTTTAATAGAGAGTGACTGTTGTTACATATAGGAGGGTTATGTAGACCAAACTAAAAAATGTACCTTTAGGAAAAACTGATGATATATTACGGTTGGGAAGAGAGAGGAAAAGGACGGGCAACTGGATGCAGAGAGGCATCTGGGCTGAGGCCAGGACACAAGGACAGCAGGAAAAAGCAACATTAAGGACACAGCCTCTCTGTAGACACTGCTGAACTACCTAGAAAGATGACAAACAGCTTAGAAAATAGGAGGGAGGAAATACCACCCATGATATGACCCCACCTGAAGTCACAGCCAGACAGATATAGGGTTAAGGGTTAAGCAGGCAGCACTCACTGCAGCGGCGAGGAGAGAGAATTGTCAGTCAGCAGGGAGCATCCAATGGACGTCTAAGGCAGGCCCGTGCGCTGAGCCAGGCTCAGAAAGAGCCATACAGGCCATGTAAGTACCTAGGCTGCTCACCTGGGCCCAAACTCCATGAGGACAAATGACGTCTCTCATGAAACCCTGAAAGAACTCAGCAAGGCCTATGAGAACACATGACGGTGAGATCCAGCCAGGCTACGAATACCAAGCCTTTGTGGACCAGTGGAAATCATTGTGGAAGACGTGGATCTCAAGTGCAGTCCAATGGGTAGGATTTGATTAGACAGAGAAGAGGAGGAAAACAGATTCAGTGAGGAAAACAGTGTGAGCACAACCCAGAAGTGTGGAGGGGTGTGGGCTGCCCTGGGGGATGACAAGTGAGGAGAGGTGGAGGCTCCGTGCAGGGGTGTGGCAGGGAAGAAGGCCAACTAGCTGAGGCAGGAGGGGACAGTTTTGCAGTCACTATATGCCAGGCACTGCTCTCAGCACCAGGCAAACAGCAGTGACCAAGCCAAGCAAGGACTCCTGCCTTAAGGGACTCACCAGAAACCACACCAGCTACCATTTAGTAGGAGCAGAGATCGTACTGAGAAACTGGTAGTGACTTGACAAACACATACAATAAAAAGAGGAGAGGTATAAATAAATCCATACCATCCCACCATTGCTCCCCCCAAAAAACAGAAAGTTTTGTCCAGCTGAGACTCGCCAAGGAGAGGGAGGTGGATACATAAGCTGGTCAAAATAGCCAACTCTGCCATGGCATTTCTTGATAACTCTGAGTCACCTGGTAAGAGAGGTGGGTTCAACACAAAGAAAGAAGAAAGTGAGGTGGAGAAGGGCCTGCCAGATAATTATGTCACTTTAAAGAAACCACTAAATCAGAGTAAATGTACTACTGACTCTTTTTTTTTTTTTTTGAGAAATGCTGGCTCATGCCTTAAATTATAGCTCTACTTACTTATAAAATAATATGTCAAACATTTGCAAATCCATCTAGTTTCTAAGAAGAATTTCGGATTGAATATTTTCTTACTTGCATGGAAAAGCTCTTCGTGGGATGACAAAACTGAGAATAATAATGTCTTTAAACACTTTTATTCCTATGTATTACTTCTCTTCTTACCAAAAAAGTCAATGACAAGTTCATAGCAATTTTTGGCTACCAGTACCATCAAGTGTAAACATCTTCATTTACTTTTCTTTAAATTGAACCATTTTATTGAATAAATTACTCAAAGTCAGGAACCTAGACAAGGGACCACATTACTCAAAAAGAAGATGACATATTGTATTGGAGACTGGCAAGCTGTCATGGCAAACTGGGCATGACCTACCACCCCTACTCTCACCCCAGCCCCTACTGTGTATCTTAAGCTTCTGTGACTGAATCAGAAGTCTGGAAAACTCAATTTGGTAAGTGTAGGAAGACAGATCTTAATTGAAAAGTTTATTTCTAATGAAATGTGAGGTGGTAAAAGGTTGGGCTGGCAGAGTAGATCATTTGAGTCTTTATTAATAACACCAATTCATTTTAATTCAGTGAAGCACATAATTGGCACCAAGCTTTTCAAGTTCACCACACATTCCAGTGCCTGGAATCTCTAATATTTTAAAAACTTTTCTTATTTGGTAATAAGATGTTTTAATAATTTGCATTTTAACAAGAGGTTACTTGTAGCTGACTTATACTAATTATAAGTGTGTTGGATTTTAATAAGCCAGTGGTACCCACTAGCCAGTGACAAATCTTTTTAAGCCTTAACCTGAATTCCCTGTAATTATTCTGCAGTCAGCTAAGACTCCAGCAAAGAGATGAATGAGGCCCCTGGAGATTACTGCACCCTGAATAATCAGAGGTGGTCATTGGGGTCAATTACTGTTTCAGTTTGTTCCCTAGCTGCTGCATGTAAATCCGTTTACTAGGAGCTTAGAGAAAGCCTTGATAACAGTTGTTTCATTGCCTTTATCTCTGCAACTTCAGTCATTCTGTGATGCAAAACCCCAAAGGCTCAAACAGATCATCTCCCTGGGAAGAGAGGGTGCTGCAGAAGGGCTGGGTTTATGAGGAGACAAAACGAAACTCTCTCTTATTCACAGGATGGCAGAGAGGTAGAACTATTGGCTTAGTGAAAAGGACTGAGGCCTGCAAGCCTAGAGACATGAGTTTTCTAATCCTCCTTGGCCAAAATAACTAACCAAACAATCATACCAAGATGAGTTTCTTCTAGAACTTTGTACTTAAGGAACTTAAGCTTAAAGAACATGTTGTGCACTTCTTCACAGCAAAGAGGACAACAAGGAGTAGCAAAGGAAAAGAGGGAAGAGGGAAAAGCAAGAGGAAGAAGTCCTATCATGAAAGTAAAAGCAAACAAGTGAGTAAGTCGCCCACGAAGTTCACATCGGTGTAAAGCCAACATACCAGTGCCTTCATGTGAACTGAGTAAATATACACAATGTTTCTCGTTTAACTGAATAACTTTAATACCTATTGAATGTTATCGGGGTTGTAAAAATAAATAATAGCCACTGCCCTCAATCTTACAAGTGCATACAAAAAGACATACACAAAGAACAGTATTAGTAAGCAAATGGTGTGGATAAATGTTGTTCACTCAAAGGTAGCTCAATTATCTTGCTGATTCAGAAAGTAAGCCTGAGAACTCGGAGATTTCTAAGCCTGGCTGTGCATTGGAATTATAGCACAAGCTTTTTTGAAAATATAGATAGATGCCAGGGTCCCAATGTGAACTTCAGAAGGTAAACCCATGGAATCTATATTTTTAACCAGCTTTATAGGTCACTCTTTTCTCTTTTTCTTTTCTTTTATTTTTTTAATTTAATCTTTATTGTATTTTTTTTCCATTACCATTTAGTTCCCTCCTGCCAGCAATCACCACACTGTTGTCCATGTCCATGAGTCCTTTTTCCTTTTTGTTCAATCCATCCACCCCCTAACCACCCTGCTTCATGGGTCATTCTTATTCAGTCACCCTGGCACCAGAAAAGATTCAAATTTTAAAGCCAATGTAGCCATTACCATAGCTTTCCCAGTTCTAAAGAAAGAAAAATCCACCTTCATCAGTCCTCTAGATAGAGAAATGAAAAAACTTCCTTAGTCAATCCAAAGCCCAGAGTAACTTTATCCCAGTTCACTTAATCCCAGTCTTCTGTTTGTCACCTCTCATTTTCTTTGATACAGTCAGGAATAAGAAGCAAGGAGAAGAGGTGTCAGATTCTGAACTTTCATGGATATTTCTGAGTATGAGGAAGGCTCTACAGCCAGTACTGTGGAAATACATTTAGACCGCATCTGAGGACAGTTGGAGACACTGGGGAGGTAAAAACAGCTAGTGTGGCCCTGAGAGCCCACCACGATGATTTTGGCATAAATAAAAAGATAAATGAGGAGCTCCCCATAATAACCACACCTCTGCATAGTGATAATGACTGGGCTCTAGAACCCGGTCCTTGAGTTCTCAGTAAGCTCTCCCCACAAGAGCTTCCCCAGCTCCCTCACCGGTTGCAGGCTGGCACTAGCGGAGGAGAGGCACACGCCATCTAGTTCTCCTGCAGAGCACTTACTTACATAGGAAACAGCACGTTCTCGGTAGGTGCTGAAGATGCATTGTCTCCAGGGTGTTCACTTACTTACTCAAACAGAAAGCTGAGGTTCACATTTGGTGGCTGCACTTCCCCCTTAAAAACTTGTTTGTGGCTAAAGAATACAAGCTGAAAATAGTGAGTCACTCTTTCTGGCCTCTGAATTAATCTAAAGTTGGAGGAAACCAGGTCTGATATTTTGGGCTATTGGTGGCCTTGGGGCAGGGTTGTTTAGCATCCCACAGTGGGACCAATATGGAAGGTATAAGCTGAACAATCTTTGGCCATTTTTCCCAATCCTTGGGAAAAACAGGTGGGGCAGATGTATACCTTAGGTCTGGGTGGTCACAGGGGTGACAGCCAAGATGAGGAGGAACCTCACTGTGACAGAGCAAGGTCGATGCAGGGGTATCAAACTGCTGTGATTTTATTTTCATGTTGTGGAAATTGGAACGCTCATATGTTGCTGGTGGAAATGTGAAATGGTGCTGGCGCTGAGGAAAGCAGGTTTGCCATGCTTCAAAAAGCTACACATAGAATCACTCCGTGACCCAGCAATTCCACTCCTAGGTATAGACCCAAAAGAATTGAAAATAGGTATGCCAACGAAGAGTTGTACACCAATATTCATATCAGCACTATTTACTACAGCCAAAAGGCAGACACAGTACAAATGTCCATCGACAGATTAATGGATCAACAACATGTAGTGTGTGTGTGTGTGTGCACATATATATTTGGTGGAATATCATGCAACCATAAAAAAGAATGAAGTACCACTATATGCCACAATGTGAACGAACCTCAAAAACATTATGCTAAGTAAAAGATGCAGACACAAAAAGTCATTCACACATTATATGATTCCATTTACATGAAATACCCAGAATAGGTATAGCCACCTTAGAGACAGAAAGCCGATTAGTGGTTGTGTGGAGCTGGAGGGAGAAGGGATGAGGAAAGACTGCACAATAGGCCTTCTCTTTTGAGGTGATAAAAATGTTTTGGAATTAGACAGAGGTCATGGTTGCCCAACAATGTGAATGCACTAAATGTCACTGAATTGTACACTTTAAATAGTAAATAGTTGTTACGTAAATTTTACCTCAATAAAAAAATAAAATTCCATATGACCTGAAGGAAACCCTAGTCTGCAAGTTACTGAATATTGGATGTGCTGAGAAGGTACTGTGACTTGGAAATGAGGACCCAAGGGCCAGGGCTCTCGGGTGAGGGCGGGGCAAGAGAGCAGAGGGCAGAGTTAAGAAACTTTCCAGTTTCCAGGAGCTGTGTCTCTGAAGCACCACATGGTCTTCCCAAGAAAAATTCCTCTGTAGAAAATGACCCAAGCAGATAACACATTGCCTCAGGGCCACAATCCCCCAGGCAGTGGAGGGGAGGAGTATGTAGGATAATATTTCATTAAAGGTACCAGATGGCGACAAGCATTGTTTGACTGAAGGAAGGTCTACCTTAAGGCCTTTCTGTCTTTTTAAGTTTGCTTAAAAGAGTTTTAAATGAAAGACTGCATTCTAACCTTGCATTTCATAATAATTAAGAAAAGAGTTCATCTTGGAAGGAAACAGAATAAACTACACCTCATTTGAAAATTTTAAGGTCACTAAGAAGACCCCCCCCGAAAAAAGCTCAAAAATATGTTTCCAATACTGATTATCGTTCCTGTTTCACACACATTAATTAGGTGACTTTGAGTAAATTATGTCACCTCTCTTGACACTAAAAGTAGATGTTATCCAGTCTTACTTCACTGTGTTACAGATGAAGAAATCAACCAACTGTGATCACCTTAATTCTAACATTCTACAAGGAAAAATCCATTCTTTTTGGTTGGGAGGCATTTTGTTCTAAGGAGACCATTTTCAAATGCAAAGATCTCTGGAAAGGTTTATTATCATTATGATTCTGTTTGTCTCTACACAGTTTTCTGACATCCAGTTGAGAGGCAGGAATGTAATAGGATAGACAGATGGTAGCTTTCCAGAGACAACAGAGATGTTTGAGAGGACAAGGAATGGTAGACAGAATATAGATAAAGAGAATATAAATTGTCAGTGACTGACTTTGTTTCTGCAATTTTACTTATAGCTGGGACAACTGGGAAACTGCTCAGAATCAGTCTGAATTTCTGTAAGAGAAGTAGCTTCAAGGAATCTGTTGCTTGTTTTTAAAGATAGCAAATGAATAACTTCCTTCAATATGTGACAGAAACCTTTTTAAAAAATTAATATCCAGACTTCTGGCCAAGATGGAGGCATAGGCAGGTACACTTTGCTTCCTCACATAACCAAAGTGCAACGAGGCAGTGGCTGGTGGGACCTGCGCTCCCACATTCATGAGCAGATAAACCAGGAGGAACAGCTGGGGAGAGACACAAATCATGCAACCCAGGGCTCCAGCGCAGGAAAAGAAAGCCTCAAAACCTCTGGCTATAAAAACCTCTGGGGGTTGCAGTGGCAGGAGAAACTCCCAGCCTCACAGGAGTGTTCACTGGAGGGACCCACAGGGTCCTAGAATGTGCACAAACCCACCCACCCAGGAATCAGCACCAAAAGGGCCCAGTTTGCTTGTGGGTAGCAGGGGAAGAGACTGGAAGCAGGGCAAGAGCCCAGCAAGCAGCATAGTTCCCTCTCTTATGCCACCCCCACATATGGTGCCACAATGCAGCAAAGTGGGTTGTCCCACCCTGGCGAATACCTAAGGCTCCACCCCTTACAATGCAACAGGTGTGCCAGGACAAAGAATTGGCCCGAATGAAAGAACAGATCAAAACTCCAGAAAAAGAACTAACTGATGAGGAGATAGGCAACTTATCAGAGGCAGAGTTCAAAACATTGGTAATCAGGATACTCACAGAAATTATTGAGATAGATGCAAAATAAAGGAATAAGTGAAGGCTATCTGAAGTGAAATAAAGGAAAATATACGGGGAACCAACAGTGAAGGGAAGGAAACTGGGACTCAAATCAATGATTGGGAGCAGAAGGAAGAAATAAACATTCAACCAGAACAGAATAAAGAAAAATGAATTCAAAAAAATGAGCAGAGGCTTAGGAACCTCCAGGACAACTTTAAACATTCCAACACCTGAGTCATAGGGGTGTCATAAGGAGAAGAGGAAGAGCAAGAAGTTGAAAACTTATTTAAAGAAATAATGAAGGAAAACTTCCCCAATCTGGCAAAGGAAATAGGCATGCAAGTCCAGAAAGCTCAGAGAATCCCAAAGAAGTTGGAGCCAAGGAGGAACACACCAAGGCACATCATAATTAAATTACCCAAGATTAAAGATAAGGAGAGAATCTTAAAAGCAACCTTAAAAAGAACCTTAAAAGGAGAGAGTTATCTACAAAGGAATTCCCATAAGACTATCAGCTGATTTCTCAAAAGAAACCTTACAAGCAAGAAAGGACTGGAAAGAAGTCTTCAAAGTCATGAAAACCAAGGGCCTACATCCAAGATTACTCTATCCAGCAAAGCTATCATTAGAATGGAAGGGCAGATAAAGTGCTTCCCAGATAAGGTAAAGTTCATCATCACCAAACCCTTATTATATGAAATGATAAAGAGATGTATCCAAGAGAAAGAAGATCAAAACTATGAACACTAAAATGACAATAAACTCGCAACTATCAACAACTGATCCTAAAAAGCAAAAACAAAAACAAACTAAGCAAATGGCTAGAACAGGAACAGAATCACAGAAATGGAGATCACATGGAGGGTTACCAGCAGGGAGGGAGAGAGGGGAGAATCGGGGAAAAGGTACAGGAAATAAGAAGAATAATTGGTATGTACAAAATAGAGGAGGTTAAGAATAGTATAAGAAAGGCAGAAGCCAAAGAACTTATATGTACAAGCAAAGGACATGAACTAAGAGGAGGAAGGGGAATGTTGGAAGGAGGGGTGTGCAGGCCAGAGGAAGATAAAGGTGAAAAAAATGGAACAATTGTAATAACATAATCAATAAAATATACATAAAAATAATAAAAAATAATTAAAAATTTAAAAAATTAATATCCTCTAGAGACCAAGGTCTATAGACAAATAGATCAATGGAACAGAATAGAAAGTCCAGAAACAGATACATACATATGTGGACACTAATTTAAAATAAAAGTGCCACCAGAGCAATGGAGAAAAGATGACATTGTCACTAAAGGGTCCTGGGACAATAGAATGTCCATATGGAAAACTATAGAATTTTGACTGCTACCTCATTCTGCACAAAGCTCAAATCCAGGTAGATTGTAAGCCCAAATGTGAAAGATGAAAGGAACAACAACAGAAAAATATTGTTAAAGAGAATACAGTATAGATTATTGTCCTCCAAGTCAGGAAGGTTTTCTTAAACAGAATACACTAAAAAACACAAACAGTAAAAAGGAATGAAGATGAGTATGATAAATTAGCTATCTTTGAATTAAGAAACTTATGTTAATAAAAATACTATGAAAGAGTATAAGAGCAAACTAACGTGTGAGGAAATACATTGGCAACACATTTTTCAACAAAGTGCTTTACCCACAACATAAAAGGAATGCCTATGAATCAACTTCTTAAAAATTTGGATAACCAGCAGAAAAATGAGCAAGAGATTTGAACAAAAACATCTGAAGATGGAATATCCAGATGGCTCAAGTAAACATATGAAGTAGTGTTCAATGTTAACTTCATTGTTATTGGAGAAATACAAAGAAAAACCACAATGAAGTGCCAATGCACCCACAAAAATAGCTAAGTTTTTAAATGCCAGGTTTTAAAGACAATGTGGAACAAATAGGAACTCTCATGGACTGTAGGTAGGGGTGTCAATTAGAACATTCGTCGTGGCAGAGTTTGACTCTATCTACTAAAGATGAAGATACACATATTTTAAAATCCAGTAAGTTAGTCCTGGAAATATACACACCCAACAGAAATGTGCTCACATGCACACCAAGAAAGTACATCATTGTATGATAACAGCAACACTATTCTTAAGAGTCCAAATTTGTCCAACGACAGTAAAGTAGATCAATTATATATTTATATAATGAAATAATATACATTAAAAATGTGTGTACTGTTTCTATGCTGAACAATGATTGAATCTCACAGAATATTGATTGAAAAAAAACCATGCTAAAAGAATGCATATGCTATGAATCCATTCATATAAAACTCAAAAATAGACTAATCTAAAGTATGGTGTTAAAAGTCCAGATGGTGGTTCCCTTTGGGGAGAAGGCCGCATTAATGATTGAGAGGGGACACAGAAGGAAGGCTTCTGGAGGCTGGCACTGTTCTGTTTTCTGAGCTGGTGGTGATTAGATGAATGTTTATGGTGATTCGCTAAGTTGTACAATTAGATTTTGTATGCTTTCCTACATATGTTTGTCATAGTTGATCATAAAAAAAATTTTAAGTGAATATCATTTAACACTGCAATTTTATTTCTAAAATTTTAACCTAAAGAAACAAGTTGATATAAGATATTAAAAGATATTCATTGCAGTATCATTGATATGGTGAACTGGTGAATTGGAAGCAATCTAAAAATTCAACAATAGAGTATTGGTTTAATAAATTAGAATATATCCATGAAGTTGATATGATACACCCATTAAAAGTGTTGCTGTTGATCACTCTTTGTTCATGTAGAAGGGTATCATGTTATATTAAGTAAAGAAAATTGTTTATAGATTAAGATAAGTAATCTAACCCTAATACTGAAAATATATACATAAAAAATTATGATAAAATAATTATTACATTAATAGTTATTATCCTATATAGTATAAATTTGGGCATTGTTTCTCTAATTTTTCTAGGAATAAAGATTACTAAGGTTATAAATAATCATAACTACCATTTATTAAATACAAACCGTGTGGCAAATTTTGAGAAAAATATATAAAATATATTTTTATATTTAATCTTCACAAAAACCCAGCAGGA
This sequence comes from Mormoops blainvillei, assembly GCA_004026545.1. Classification (NCBI taxonomy): domain Eukaryota; kingdom Metazoa; phylum Chordata; class Mammalia; order Chiroptera; family Mormoopidae; genus Mormoops; species Mormoops blainvillei. The sequence goes on from PVJD01012100.1 coordinate 24,393, forward strand.
TAAATACAATTATCTCTATTCTGCAGATAAAGAGATTGAGGAGAAGAAAGGTACAACAAGATCAAAGAACACAATGTAGTCAAAGTATTCAAACCAGGGTCTGGGGTCCCAGCAAGCACTCCTTCCCAACACACCACACAATACAGGTGTATCGAGAGTTAGTTTCATAGCCAGGCTTTGAACTCAAATTTCTTTATTCTCTTTTAAAGTAACGATTTCTATAAGGTCATAAAGTAAGACACAAAAACCAGCTTGGAAATAAAAAAGACCTTCAAGCCCTGGCTGCTGTAGCTCTGTGGACATAGCATCGTCTTGTGAGCCAAAGGGTCGCCAGTTCAATTTCCCAGTCAGGGTAATAACTGGGTTGTGGGCCAGGTACCCAGTGGGGAGCGTATGAAAGGTAACCACACATTGATGTTTTTCTCCCTCTCTTTTTAACCCACTTCCCCTCTATCTAAAAATAAAAAATAAACAAAATCTTTAAAAAATAAAAACCTTCATAAATGCTAGTTTTGATGTAAATAGGGAATAATAATAATAATAATAATAACAACTACTGTTTATTAAATGAACACCATGTGCACCCTGGTCAGGTGGCTCAGTTGGCTGGAGTGTCATCCAGTACACCAAAAGGTTGCAGGTTCAATTCCCGGTCAGGGCACAGTTTCTAGGTTGCGGGTCTGATCCCCAGTTGAGGCACGTACAGGAGACAATTGATCAATGTTTCTCTTTCACACTGTTCTGTGTGTGTGCGTGCACGTGTGTGTGTGTGTGTGTGTGTGTGTGTGTGTGTGAGTGTGTGTGTCTCATCCCCCCCAACCCCCGCTAAAATCAATAAACATTCCCTCAGGTGAGGATTAAAAAAAAAAATCATCACCATGTGCTAAGTACTTGCTGAGTATTAGCTCACTTAAACCTTATTACCCTGCCGTTGACTGACTGCCTTTGCGGCCCTAAGTCTTTCTCTCTCCTTGTATCCACACTGTTTGCACGCAACTTTGTAGTGCCCTCCCATTCTGAATTAGGGCTTAGCAGCAGCGTTGCCTTGGTCGTCTGAGTATCAGCAACCATAAACAATCGGAGCCTTGAAAAGTGCCTCTGTGCTTACGCTTGCTGTTTTTGCCCTCTGCCATCACCATGGGACAAGGCCCAAGCTAGCCTGCTAGAGGATGAAAGACACATGGCACACAGTCAGTCACACAGGTCATCCCAGATGAGGTCATCTTGGATTAGCCAATAACCAGTCAACACCCAGAAAAGTAATCAAGCCCAGTCAAGATCGGCAGAGCTGCTAGCTAGCATTCATGTTGCTCCAGACACATGAGCAATAAGTGTTCTATGCCACCGTTGTTCTATGTCACAGAGGTTTTGTGACAAACGCTAACTGCTACAAACTCTAGGAGGCAAAGAAGACTGTTATTATTTCTAGTTTACACAGAAGGAAGCTGAGGTTCAGGAAAATCACACAGCTAAGTGAGCGGCGGAGCCAGCATTTGAACCCAGGTTTGTCTTAACGAAGAACTGCTTTTAATCTTCATACAATATACACTGCCCTTACAAATGCACTCCTGGCTCTAATTTTAAATTGAGCTCCAGCAACGTGCATGTGCGCGTGCGTGTGCACACACGAGCGTGCAGGCTTCCGCAGCTGTTCGCTGAGAATTTAAAATTTGGAAGCACTATTTTTGACTAACTCAAATATCCAAGCTGCATTTAGCACTTTTAAAAAGCTGACTGATCATGGTCCTCGTAGTTCAAGCCAACAATTTTCTGCATGGGGACTCTGGTGTGTTTCTCTCTCCCTCCCACACTTTTTCTTATGCAGTCCACAGGCATTTAATTTCTCACAGATGCCTTCAGTGCTGACAGGTGTCCCAATATTAATGTGTGTGCTTTAAAGATTTATCCTAAAAATGCTGATGACACCAATAGAACATGCAAGATTTGACCTTCACTTACACAATGATTGGCATTGACTATAATTCCTTATGAGATTTCCCATAATCAACATGCTGATGTGCACAGCTAAAGTACATAATCAGTTGTTCTGTATCAAAAATCACCTTGAAGTTGAGGCAAGGAAACAAATTCTCATATTTAATGATCAGGAGAATGAGTTATTTGATATACAGCCAACTTTCAATAGTCCAAGTTAAGGACGTGCAAGAATAATAAGTGGATAAATGACATATCCACCCAAAGCTTTGTTTTCTAACCAGAAATCCCTAACCAGACAAAAGGATCAAATAGCAGAGAGTTCTCAGATGGTTTGGGGCCAGGTGTTGTGAATGCCAATTCTCTTCCCCAGAGAAAAACATGGATTGTGGACAAGTAATGAGAAGGGGATTTGGAGACATGACTGCCAGACCCAGCCCCACCTCAGACTGGGTGTGACAGGCATCTCCCTTTGCTTCCCAGACCACTGTCCACACCTGCCCAACCTGTTCAGTGCCAGGACATTGGCAAGGATGGACCTCCTGGCCTCTGGCTTACACTTGGGTTTGCTGGACAGGGAGCACCAGCAAGAAATCAGCAGGGTGGAGGAGAAGGAAGCAGAGGCATTTGTTTCCCTGGCTTTCCCCTCTGGTGTCACAAAGGGTGGCTGTGTCCCTCCGCAAAGGTCTTAGCTCCTTTCAGATGGCCCCCTCTGTATATCCCTCCCTATCTCCGGGTTCTGCTACTGGCTTCATGCCTTCAGACCTAGACATAGTAACAGCCCCACCGCCCATAACTCTAGGATCCTGCACTGCCTCTTAGGATTTTTCCCTGTGCCATGTGCAAACCTTTGTAAATATGCCATCTCTTCGTTAAGCCTTCCTTGAATGATTCCACTTTGAGTGTGCTGGCACTGAGCCACTCTTTGACCCCAGGGAGGTCCTCTCACCATGTGTGTCAACTTCCTAATCTATAGAACAAAGAAAACCTCATCTTGTATGGAGGGTGGGTAGATTTCTTTCTGTAAGATCCTAACGCCCACATCTTTGAAAGGGTTATATGCTACAGAATGAGTGTAAAGGTATTATTATGTCCAGTCAAGTTGGCATCTTAAAGTCTTACTGGAACTGCAGAACAGAAAGGAATTATATGCTAGAAATATGAGGTGGGATGAAAGTATGGGAAGAACCTGACTAAACATGAGGATTTGATATAAAAAAAAGAAAGAGATTAGAAGGAACAGAAATTAGACTTTCTTTGAACTACTAGCCTTTGTAGTATTGTTCTGATAGTGAATCAGGCGTCCTACCCCCCTTCTTTTTTTTTTTTTCTGCTTCTTTTCATCACCATCTCCTACCTGGAGTTACTCAGGAAAGTCTGCTGTGTTGAAAATAAACGCATTTTAAACTTTCTCACATAAAACATAAATATACACAGTGATGAAACACCTGGATGAAAAGTGAAAACTTCACTAAGATCAATATTTGTTGACACTATGCCCCATACTTCCTCCTGGTACCCATCATCTGACGTAGGGGCCTGGCCCTAATATTATGTCCAACTGGCTTTTCACATTATACGGTTAACTCACAGGTAAGTTGTTAAATTTTAATAATATTCATTTATTTGTTCTGCCTGATTTATATATTATATACCCACCATGTGCCAGGAATTCTCCTAGGCAGTGGGAAACAAGAACACAGTTCCTTTTCTCTTAGAGCTTAGATTCTCATGCCACAGTCCACAGTTCATGTGTAATTTTGAAAGAAAATACTAGAGAGGAAAAATAAAAGCACTAAGATTGATCTATAATATCCTTTGTATACATGTACAAATAGACTGCTGAGTATTCAAAAATAAAATTTCAGACCATGAAATCCAGCCCTCATGCTTCCACCCTACTTCCTACACACAAATATTGCAAATGAGAAAACAGACTGTGTGACCTTGAAGAAATCTCACAACCTCTCTGTTCCTTCATCAATGGCACAATGAGCACTAGAATCCCTGAGAGTTAATCTCTCCTGGTGTCTCCATGCTGTTGTTACCCTTGCAGCAGCTGGGGTATGCTCTTAGAAAGGTGTCCCCCCTTGGAGCCTGCACACCCATTTTCTCTCCCAGGCCATCTCCCACTCCTCCTTCAAGGCTCACCAGAAAGGTCCTTCTCAGAACTTCCAGAGCGGGCTGGTGGCATTGCTCACCATTCACAATTGCTAGTTCCTGACTGTCTTTCCACAGACTGTAAGGTCTGGGAGGCCCAAGCCTGTCTCTCCCCATGCCCAGCAGGCGGCAGGCATGCTGAAAGAATTTGTGAATAAATGAAATTCTAATTTACTGTATTTTGCCATGCATAATGTGCAGATTTTGCCCAAATTTTTGAGAGGAAAATAAGGATGCGCGTTATACATGGGTACAATGATCCCATAATCCCGTGTATAATGTGCACAGAAACACGAGTGCTCATTGTACACAGAAGTGCATTGTACGTGGCAAAATATGGTAATTTATAAAGGAACTCAGTGAGCACACGGGGTTGTATTCACAGAATTTTACATGGTAGAAAACCGAAGAATGCAACAATTCAACACCTTAAATTTTTTAAAGTAATAATAATAAATTTGGTCATGTTTTTAGTTCAGAGAAAATAGAAGGCTACCCTTTCTGGTCCTAATAAATGAGGAACTAGGTTCTCTTTCCTGCTTTTTTATTTTTTTTCATTCTCTTTCTGAGGCCTTCTCTTGTGCCAATGGTAATTCATACAAAACAATCCCTTTCCTCCCTTCACCTAGAGCAGTGTACAAAATGCGTCTCCCCGTTTAGGGATAAACAATTTCTTCCCAGAGTCTAAATGGGAGGAGGATAGACGATCGAAGGGAGGGAGCCTTTTCCCTCCAAGCCCAAGGACTGCACAATCCTCAGGGTGGAGAAACAACGACGAAGAAACACAGCTGGCGTGCTGGCAGTTGGATGGATTAATGTGATTGCATCCAGGTAATGTTTCAAATGAGATATTCATGTAATTCATGCAAATTCAGAAATAATGGAGGTTCACGTTTCTAGGATAAAGTCATGGCATTTTGCTTTACCTGAATTATCCCCAAAAAGGGTCACTTTTATTATTCCATATTCAATTATTCATAACCACACACTCATAGGTTTTAGAGCCATGAAAGGTCAGCCCTCCTTGATTCTACAATTGTTTTCTTCTGAAGTCGGGAAGCGTTCCATGAATATGCACGCGCACACGATCCTGACACTTCCCTCACTGTTCATTAACAGTGTGTTCACTGTATATTTCAAAGTCAAACAAATAATACCTGTCATGAACATGAATTTTTAATATCTCCTATATTTCATTTTAAATGAAATGTCAAAATGATGGAAAATATTTCCACGGAAGTTTGGAAAGGGCAGCAGCTCACCAATATTGCCTTGTGAAATTCGGCACTAGTGTAAAAACATCGTTAAATCAGTACCACCGCTGCTGGAATCAGATTGGGTTTTGGTGGGGGGGGGCGGGTATTTTATTGCCTTTGTCATTCCTGGGAAACGTCAATGTGAAACCTGTTTGCTGAGTCGATATGCTTGGGGGGACTGGTGGAACCACTGTCCTCTTTTCATCTGAAAATGGATGCTGTTTATTTACGGCCTGTTTCAATTCCCTGTTTTTGGTCTCAAAATACATTTTATTTGCATGTGATGCTCCTCTTAACTTCTGTGCCCTTTGTCCCTCTTCATTCTTTAAACGCTACTTCCCATTTTTAATGGCAAGAAAGGCAGTCTGCTCTGACCTCCCTTTTCTCTCCATCCCTCGATCAGAATTCACTTGTACGCTGCTCTCCACTCCCCGTGCACAGACACCTCTGGGAACCCGTAGGACAGATCTGCGAGGGCGTTTGTGCATGCTCTCCCTCGCTCAGCCGCCACTGCAGAGGACTGCGCACAGCTCTGACATTTGTCTATGCCCTGATTACATGGCCTAACATGGAAAGGGTGAAATGAGATTTATTCTGCATGAGAAGTCGGTGTAAAATATAAAAAGAGATAAACATTACTTAGCAACTAGTCTTTGCAGGGAACTTTGCACGTGAGCCAGCATAGTCCCTAGAACACAGTGGTAGCTCTGTAGTGACAGGACCATTGTAAAGGAGATATGCTGACGGACCAGGACCTGGGGGTGGGGGCGGGACAGATTGGGAGGCAGGGTAGCAGGAACAGGAGCCATAGAAATGCATATGGAGGGGGAGAAGAGGGCACTCACAGATGGCAGGAGAAAGATGCAGATGATAAAGATCACGCAGAAAAAAAATCCAAAGAGCCAGAAAGTCCTGTGTCAACAAAGCTACAGGAGGACTGGCTGGTCCAAGTTCACTTACTGAGAACCTGAATGATTAAATGTTCGGTATGGAAAATAAGAATCTTCCACTCTTTTGAAAACAAAAGCCTCTCTTGATTTTATGATTTAAAGAACAGCTCCATCAGGAGGTTGTCGGCTACCACCCACGTGCACAGCCCACAGACACAGATGCCATTCAGCTGGGCAGTAAGGCATAGGGAATGACAGGCTATCCAGCTTCAGAGAGTGTGGGGGACAGACTCATGGCTATAGGGGTTCCCAGCCATTCCCATAGGAAGCCTTTTATAAAGCCTCCTTACCCAATGCTAGGTATTGGCGGTATTTTTGACCAGCAAACAAACTACATTTGTTGGGCCATTACTTGTTCCCCCACCTCCATTTTTCTCTTAATCATTGATCTACCTCAAAACTCTGCACAGCTTCTGGCCCTGGCCAGGTAGCTTAGCTGGTTAGAGTGTTGTCCCCAATACACCAAGGCTGTGCATTTACTCTCTGGTCGGGCCACATGCAAGAATCAACCAATGAATGCATAAATAAGTGGACCAACAAATTAATATCTATCTCTCTCTCTCTCTCATTAATAAATTTTTTAATTTTTTAAAAATAAACTGGAACAATCTCTATTTTTAAAAACTGCACAGCTGGTATGGCTCAGTTGGTTGGAGTGTCATCCTATAAACCAAAAGATCATGGGTTCACTTCCTGGTCAGGGCACATGCCTAAGTGGCTCGTTCAGTCCCTGGTCCTACACATGTAAGAGGCAACCAACTGATGTTTCTTTCTCACATCAATGTTTCTCTCCTGCACTGGTGTTTCTCTCCCCCTCTCTCTCCTCCCTTTCCCTGTCTCTAAAATCAATGAGCACGTCCTTGGGTGAGGATAAAAAAAACTTAAAAACTACACAGCTTCTGATCAGTCTTGGATAAACGCTGTTCCCACATAACATAATCCCACACAAAAGCAAAGAGATGGGTGTTCATGCTAGCCCATATAGACATTTCAAAGTGAAATGCAAGATTTCTATCTTTTAGAGACTCAGAAAATTGCTCACAGAGTCCCAGCACAATATGCACTGACTTCTAGGGTCAAAGGATCTTAAACTGGAAACTACTGATTAACTATGATTTTGTCTAGAAGCTAGTTGACCCCCCGGTAAACGTGTAGAGTGGTTCCCTCCAATCCTGTTTCTATAGCTTTGTTTCTTCCTGTTATCTCCCCTCCAACCCTTCTTTAGATGTCTACTATCTCCTTACTATATTGCAACTTTGATCAATTTATTCTTTTCCCTTTTTGATCACACCAGTACATAGGTCAGATAATACTTTAATTCTTAAAACTTGGATATAATTGTTTTCTATATCATATCATTTTTATCAGTTGTAGTAATTATAAACAGTGCCTCAGTCTTCTGAAGCAAGGAATGTCACAATTTCTTTTTGCAAGATTGTTCACAGTCCAATATTACCCTCTACAAGCTCCCCATTCTCCCTGGTGGTTCAAGGCCACCAAGCACTTACACAGTCCACAAAGAAAGGTCCTTGACCTCCTCTCTGAGAAGGATGGATCCTAATGTCTGTTTCAACGGCCTTCCCTGCCCTTGCCTTTCTCAGGCTCATAGTGGTGCTATCTAGCCTTCTTCTGACACTGCTGGTCTACGCAGCTTTGCTTAATCAGATCCCAATGCCACTCCCTCCATGATACGTAATCTGGGCTCTAAACACCACCACAATTAGTTACCAACCAGTTCAAGCCCCAGGGGGTCACGCTGTAAGACCCTGCTGCCTTAGATGCAACATGCCAGCATGAGATCAGGCACCCACTCACCCATCCATCCTTATGGAACTTGTAACTGCTCCTCCTCCCCCAGGTGTCTTTTTACCCCCTGAAACCAATGGCCTGCCATTACCTTAATAACACAGCAGAAACAGCGAGGCCTGTTTACTCCTGCAAGAGTCAAGTGCTGGCGAGAGAAAGAGGAGGTCAACAGGCAAGGGAGAAATTCCTTCCACCTCTTCCTAATGAGGTCCCCAAGACAGAACGTCATTTGGCATTAAAACCTGGCCTGAACTGGTATGTGGCTATTTATGGTCTCTATTTATCCCAGTCACCATAAATATTCATATATTGCTATACAAGTACTGATATATTTGATTATTATGTGCTGTCCCACACTGTCTGGGGGATGTTCCATAGTACATATGTTACATTTTCAAAACCCAAACAATTCTGAAACCTATCTGTTCAAAGTTTTAGGAAAAGGAATTGTAAACCTATATATTCCAGTCTTTGAGGAACAACCTTTGCCAGGAGAAAGGAGGGCTAAGAACACTCATTTCTTCGAGAACTTAATCAGGATATTTTGTTTTAATACTGGGTCATTTCACAAGGCCTAAAACTTAAACCATTAAAATGCAAGACTCGTGCACCATAGACATTCTTATTTCTAAACTCCTTACCTCTGGGGAGACTTGGGGATAGGGCGAGATTCAGGGATGCAGAATGATGAGGTCTTGAAAGTCAGAGATGAAGTGAGAGTTAAAGGCATCACTTGATTTTTTTAAGTTCAATAGCTCTTCTTTTATGATCATAAAATAGATATGAATATCATTATAGCAACCAGATGGCTATATGAAAATGTCATGAACTCCATGAGAGAAAGAAAGAAATCTTTATAGCTACTAAAGGAGAAATCGTCACTGCTCCCAGGAGGTCTAAGACCCCGGAGAGATAAATGGCACCCGGGAGCCTGGCCAATGAAACACCGTTGAGGTCACACGTCAGAAGAGGGAAGCCACAGGCCTGCTTTGTTTAGGTGGCACAGCATTGATCCTGTTTAATGTGAATAGTTTGCCACCATTAAAACTTGGAAGTTTTCACATAAATATCTTGGAATTTGTTTTCTCAAAAAAATCTAAAGACCTGGAAACGCTGGGTCCTCACCTGTGCAAAGCAACAATCTCCTGGAGCTGAGAATGAAATGTTGCACCATTTTAGACAGGCTTGACCTCTCCGCTTTACCTCAAGCCCCACGTTCTCCCAGGAGCTCCCCATGGTCTCAGCCCACATTCGGGAGTGAGGCACATGGTCTGGCCACCCCAGCAGCTCTGTGACATGCTGTGGATTCTGAGATGGACCAGTGACCCATGGGGGTTACATATGACTGTGGACATGCTGGGGAAAGGATCTTTCTGTGCAAGGGGGGCCGACAGCCTTGCTCCAAAGCACGTGATTGAGTAGTAATGACTAGTACGCTGACTCAGGGAAGCCGCAAAGGGAAACACTAAGAACTGGGAAGTCAGTGAAGAGTTTTGAAGAAGTAAAACAAGACTGGGGAGCAGTGGATGCAGGTACCCTTAGCTGAAAAGAACCAAAGGGAGCAACTAATATAATTATTCTCTCTAATGAACAATTTTTTGCTTTTCTCCCAGCCAGACACAACCCCCCTAATATTCCTGACAGACCTACTAAGAACAGGTGTCTTACATATGTTGCCTCATTTACTCTGTACAACATCCCTGGGAAGCAAGTATTATGTCAAATTTAGACATAAAAATACTGAGCCCTAGAAATTCTAAGTTACTCAAGGACACTAGCTTATAATTGTTATAACCAAGCCTCAAACTTAGGTTTTTATAACCCTCAAATTACTCACTCTTCATTATACCACTAGCCAAAAGTAAATGTTTATCTTTGTCCACCTAGAAAGTGATTACTCAAATAACCAAAGCATCCTATTTCCTCTCTCCTCTTAATAAAAATTACTCTCAGGGTCTGACATAAGCCAGTTATACCTTAGTGTGAATTTAAGTAGTTTTGGAGTTTTAATGAACACCTGAAAGATTTTTCACCCAAGTGAAAAGAGATAAATATTCTAGAGAAGAAGGGTACTTCTTGGTGCTGCCAAAGTCACAATGCTGTTTTTTTGAAACCATACTTAAGTGTTGGAGGAGGTCACCAAGAGGACATGACTGCTGACTGACCCACCAGTTGGACCCTGGTAATCGGGGGTTTTTCACTCCCTCCCCTGTCCTTGGAATGCACATTCTGTCCACCATGCCCACAGTGGGAGATGCTTCCGGGGACTCAGCCTTGAGAGTAACGTGTTGTTCAGACCATCTGGATGGTACATGAGACTGCACCCAGTTAAAGCCTCTATGTAAACTTTTAAGATTCTGTCAGGTGGGTGCAGAGATCTACTTGTCTTTTGGCCATCCAAAATAAGCCTCGTATGTTAAGTTCCTTTGCTGTGATGAAATCTGCCAACTACCTATCTGGAATTACCTGCCTCTTTCTTTGGTCTCTTCCTGCCCTCCATGTGCTTGGGACCATTTGCAAACCAACATGAAGTCCTCACCAAACTTGCAAATATGACCCAAGAGGCATGGCCAGGGACCACGCATTTAAGTTTCCTCTGTTAAACCCTGATCCGTCCAGTCACAGTCTCCTAGCAAGGAGACAGTTGGAGAACAATAAAGGATTGATTTTTCAGGCAATGCAAAAGTCTCTGGCATCCAGGTGCCTACCACACGATCTCAGAAAACTCAATTATTAATATGAATATATGAACATCATTTTGTTGTGATTAGATTTCACTTTAATTTAAATTTTGTTAAAGCCACAAGGGAGCAAAGAAGCAGTCTCGTGAAATAAATGAGTCAGTCTCAGTTTTATTTTTCATGTTTGCAAGCCAAGATTATCGGCAAATCTTATCAGTCAGGCGGCAAATTACCAAGAACTCCATTAAAAATGTGTATAGTCATTTTCATTTTTGAAAGATTCAAGACTATAAATAATTAAATGCATTAGACATCTGTTATTTATGAGCTGAAATGACAGTTTTAATTTAGTTCTTCATTAGCTGAGCCTGACGTACTGTGACTCTAAAGGAAAACACAGGAAATATCTAAAAATGACATCTTTTGGAACCTGCAGTGACCATAGGTGCACATCAAAACCTGGTTATTGTCACTTCCCTTCAAGGCCTGTCAAGGCGCAATCTTCATTCATGGCCTGTGTTATCTGTCCTCGGAAATTCCGATTGGCTGACAGTGCAGGCCCAGATCTGCTAATTTCACAGTGCAAATAAGGCAGCTTAGTACGAGCTGTGGGCATGCTCCCAATTAATTATACATACGAAACTAAGTCGCTAGATCAGATCTACAGACCACTTCAGGGAAATGCCGAAGAATTCAAACCGCCTGCCCTTGCCTTTTCCCATAAGAGAGAAGGGTTGTGGCTTGGGTTTCCCAAAGAGGTACAAAACCTCATGGATTATAGAAAGAAAGAGGCAAAACACAGGTGCAGGAGTCGTGATTTGGAAGCCAAGGGATAGTACGTTAATAATTAAGATGCACTACAGTCACTAAAGTCAGGAAATGAGAGATCAGTTTTGAAATGCAGGCTCCCTCTCCACTCAGCCCCACAAACCCACACACACCCGCCGCGTGCCCTGTGTGACCAGACACCTTTGGATTCCTGGCTCAGAAGAAGTGCAATTACCTGCAGCTTAGAGCATTCCAGAACTGTGATGAATCCTAAAGCAATCCCAGCCTCAAGGAATGGGAATCACAACACCCTGGCCTCTGTCAGAGTTGAAGGAAGCATGACAGGTCACATTACCCACGCCCAGCCACCTAAGAGGTCTGCCATCTGATTGAGCACACCACGCTCTGACTACAGGCTATAGTTTGGAAGTTACTGCAAGATTTAATGCTTAGTAACTGATTCTGATCCATGACGGATTGACTGATTTGCCGTTTATCATGTTTACACAATTTGGTTGGTGAATTTTTGTCTGCGTGTGTGTGTGTGTGTGTGTTTCACATGTACAAGGCTTAAAGCACCAGGACTCTTGAGGGAAAAGGACCAGCCCAGATTTACATGAGTTCTGAGCCCTTAGAATTGATTAATAGTCTAACATGAATGTATGTTCCAGGATCATTGGCAACCACATTTTCTTTGGGGAATGAACTGATTTTTTGTTTCCAATGTACACAATAGCAATCAGGAAGCAAACCAACACATTCCCAAAGAAACGGTGCATATGAGGTAACACCTCCCCTGGCTCTCCACTGCTGCACCTTTCCAAACCCCCAGCTGGAACTACTCTGTTCTTCTTCAGCACTGGGGCTAATCCTGGGGTCAGAGAAATGCAACCACCATTAAACCTCTGGGACTCACCTGTTCAGCCCGGGATCCTCTTGCCCAGACCTTGGATCGCACATGCAGGGCTGGGAGTCCTTCTTGCCTTGCTTCTTAAAACAAACACCTGCCTTTTCTACTACTGCCCACATTGTCCTGAACACTTGCCTTCATCTGTTCTAGTTCCTCTAGCAGATGGAATCAGCCTTCCTTGACCTTCTATCCTTGCTCCCCAGAAAGTAGTGACCTATGCTTTAAACCTGGTGCCCATAAAGAGCTTGGGCTCCATGATTTGGCCAGCCTGGGTGCCTCCCCTGACCTTCCTGTGGCTCTCCAGCCAGAAGAGCCACCAGTTGCCTCTGCTGAAAATCCTCAGGGCGTGTTTTGTCCCCTTTCCTTCTCACCTGCCCCACCCAGCTGGTCTCCCAGCCTCCCGGATGACCCCGTCTCACGACGGCATTCCAGATCTGATAACTAGGCAGTTAGCTTTTCCCTCTGCTCCAACGACAAGCCTGACTGACAGCTTTTCAGGGATTTCTGACTTCCCCAGCTGCTAGTCCCACGCCTCACCCAGCTCTGTATTCCCCTGCTCAAATTAATCTAGACAGGGGATGATTTAGCTTGTAATGTGAGGTTAATTACAGAAGGGATAACATTTCTAAATAAAAGTGAGCTCCTCAACTTTAAAAATCTAAATTAAAATAAAACCAAAAAGAAATCATCTTTGGTTGCAAACCATGACCCCAGCTCCTGACTCTCACGAACACTTCTGCCAGCAGAACCTGTCCTTTGAAGCAGGGCCAGCTTCGTGCAGGTACAACCCACGCGTCACGGAAAGCCCTGCCTGCCCTCAGAGGCGCCCTGCGCTTGGCTGAATGTTCCATTGTTCCTGCCTAGAAATTCCTAATTTTTCTTTGAAATTGTGTTTTGTAAGTGAAGGCCAGTGATACAGTGGAGCAGAAGCAGCGTGCGTGATATGCAAGTTCCCTGTAGTTCCTTTTGCCCCATTAACATAGAGGGGTCTCATTGCCCCATGAGCCTAGAATTCCGGTGGACCCGCGATGCATCTATAAGGCTCAGAGTGGTAACAGGTACATGTTATGTCTAGAACTGAGTCTGCAGGGACTCTGACGGCCCCAAGAGGCCACACTTTCCGTTCAAACCAGAACCTGCTTCGAACACAGAAAGCAATGGTTTTCAAAGAATGCCCAAGGAACCCTGTCACATCCTTTCTTACTTGTTACCTGAGGTCCTGTCAGTTACTTCCAACCAATTCTAATGAAGATGATGACATGAAAGGAAGGAAAGGCTAGAGCAACCCATGGTATCCTTCCTGACTCCTCAGCGAGGCAAAGGTGGAGAGTCTTGGTAGATGATGCACATATTAAGAAGTGAAATTAAAACAGTTGATTAGTTTTGTGCCATGTTTCCTCTGTTCTGGTCAGAACAAAAGACATATGCATTTACTTTGCATGAAATATGAATTGCGTAGTTTCAGTGATTCTATACTCACATCGAATGGCCTCATTTTTGCTTTAAAATTGCTATGATACAATATACAGTTGAACAGTACAATGTATGCTAATAATCTAAAATTTCAATTTGTCTTTACTTAGAAAGACAGTACATAGCAAAGAAAAATCACCATGACAAATTGTGAGAGACGACGGGAGGAAGAAAAAACTTTTTATTTTGGTATTTTTAACATCACTTTTTCCTGCTGTTTGAACAAGGGGCCCCACGTTTTCACTCTTCACGAGGTCCCACGAATTACATGGCTGGGAGCAGGCTAGTAGGGCAAACGGGAAGGACTTCTCTGAGCAGCCCAGAGAGTGGGAGGACAGCCTGCTTCTCCAAGCCTGTATGTTTGTCTCTGTTTGCATCTTCCTCCTGGGAACCCAGCGCTGTGGCTCCTCAGCCTCAGAGTGGGGTTCCGACTCTGACCTGAAAAACTGACCTTGAGCCCTACGTGGCTGACTCGGGTGTGGCACAGCTCTGGCCACTGTGCCTTAGCCCTCAGGCCACTCGCGCCTGAGAAAGCTCCACAGGGCCTCTTCACCTGCACTCACCAGGGTGTTCCTGCTCACACACTTGACACTGTTCTTCCACTTCCTCCACCTTCCCCAGCAGCCCCATCTTCTCAGCAGGGTCCTCTGTCCAAGCGGCAGGGCCAGTTCTTGGCCACATGAAGCCCCTTATTGGTTCAGCTTCTCTCTTGGGTTTCCTGTCACCAGGGACCTGCCCCTTGGTACTACCTGGCTCTCTATCCAACTGCTGATCCCTGCAGATGATCAGAGTGTGGGGGACAGGCGTTGCTGGCTGCGGCCAGTTACCTTGGGAGAGGGAGGGGAGCCCTGGTCCGTGAAAGCAGCCTCATAGCTCCCTCAAATGATATTTGATTGCTTTTGATAGAACCAAAGTCCAGACATTCAGGACCATCTATATCAGAGAGTCGCCACTGCCGTTCATTAGAACCACCTGAGGCAATCTGAATAGAACCGATCGATGCTGGGCTCCCATCCCAGAGTTCTGGTTCAATTGGTCTAGTGTCGGGCCCAAGACTCATATTTTTGTATACCTTCCTTAAAGGACACCGGTGTGCAGCCAATGCTGAGAAGCAGCTATAGCATAAAGAGCTGCGCTGGACCTAAGGAGCAGAACTAAGAGTGGAAGTCAAGGCTAACGGTGGTTGCCACTTGGTTCCACCTCCCGTGTGGCTCTGGGTAAATCACTCATGTCGCTGAACGTTGCCTTATTCCTGTGTAGAACAGAAATAACTGTATATAATCCTGCCTTAGATGCTATAAATTAAGATTAGAACTATAATACATTCCTCATGCTCGCCTAGTAATTCACTATTTTTATCATTCTTTCACAGTTACCAGACTCTAAGATAATCAGGGCATACGTGGGGGACAGTGGGTGTTGTTACAAACTGAACATTTGTGTCCCCCCAAAAATTCACGTGTCGAAACCTAAGCCCCATTGTGCTGGTAGTTGGAGGTGAGACCTTTGGGGAGTGACTAGGTCATGAGGTCCCCATCCTAATGAAAGACTCCAGGGAGCACTCTAGCCTCTCAGCCCTGTGAGGCTGTTAGCAAAAAAAGAAACACCAGCTCTGAACCAGGAATCAGGCCACACCAGACACCAAATCTTCCAGTGCCCTGGTCTTGGACTCCCAGACTCCAAAGCGGTGAAAAAAAATTTCTGTTGTTTATAAACCACCCACTCTGTGGTATTTTGTTACAGCAGCCTGAACAAATTAAGACAGGTGGGGAAGTGGGAAGTGTGTGAGCAAACACGGGTGACCTGGTTAGCGTCAGGAAGACACCTGGCCTGCATACTTTGCTTCATCTCTGACAACTTCTCCAGCCTGACAAACATTTTGAGAAATGAATATGTTAGTAAGACAAAAACCCAACTTACCAGCAATATTATCAATTATACCCGTTACTTATTTTTTCAATTTACTCACTTATTTATTCACAGAGAGATGTTCATCAAAGCGTAATGACCCCTTAAGTGGGTGAACCGTCCGACCCTGCTCTTTAATGTAAAACACCCTGGTCAGGAAATTTAAGAAGACGTGAAAGCAACATGCTCTGTTTCTTGTCAGCAGGTTGTCAATTGTTCTTTTATTCCTTTTCCTCTTCCTCCCTCCCCTGCTTTTCTCTCCCTTCAGCTTTCTTTTCCTCCTCTTTCATCTTCTCTGAGCGATTCGCATTAGGAGGGACTTTCCTAAAGGTATCTAGTCCAGTTCCTTAGCTGACTCCACTATTAAGCGTTAAGCGGCTCTGCTGAAAGTGAGGAGGCGGCCGTCTCCCGAGGCAATCCAATCGCTTCTCCGTGTCACCTGGAGCCTCAGGCAAGCCAACACAAAAAATTCCCTGCAGCACCTATTACCTCAGCTTCTTTCCTCCCTGAGCGTAATTGGTTCCTAGGTCACTTGTAACATCCCTTTCATAATCAGAGAGTTCCTGCTTCCTTTCATCCGTTTCTTACACTAAACCGTGTCCTCAAAAGGTAGGCAGTTTTCCTACAATGTCCTCACCTGTCGTTTTCATAGGGTCACTGTGGGGATGGCTGAGGGCCTTGGCTCTCTCGGCCCTTGCCCGGCAGGCACCATGTGGAGCTGGCCTGATCCCTGTCTACCTCTTAAAGTTGGTTGCAGGTGGGATCAGGTAGTCAGGCCCAGAAAGTGAAAGCAATTGCAAGGAGCAGACCCCAGGGCAGACGTGGCCACGGCGGGCAGTTGAAGAGGTCCCCAGGAGCCTCCTTCTCCCAGAGGAAGTGCATCCCTAGTCAGCTCGGACTGCCCTTGAGGAAAGAATCAAAAAGTGAATTATTCGCTTGTAGGCCTACAGGTGAAAATGCAAAACGTTACCAGAAAAGGCCATAGGAAGGACCCTTGTTTCTCTCGCTGTGCCTTTTTCCTAATTCATAAAACACACATGAGCGCACGCGCGCACAGATGCGCACGCACACACATGCACATTCCAGACCCACACACTCACTAGACAGGGTGGGGCAAAAGTAGGTTTATAGTTGTGAGAATGCGAAACATTGAGTTTATTCTTGTATTATTATTTATTATATTATTTTCCATACGAGCTGTAAACCTACTTTTGCCTGACACTGTATCTTTATAATTTTTCTTCCTCAACTTCCTCTACTCTTTTTCCTTCCCGTATCTCTCCTTCCTTCAGACTTTAATAAAACTAAAGTACACACATCTTCATTAAGTAATTGGTGAGAAACCTCAAGATAATTAGTTGTGGTTACTTAACTCTATGAGAGTTCACTCTTTTCTATTTTTTTAATTATATTTTATTGATTATGCTATTACAGTTGTCCTGATTTTTCCCCCTTTTGCCCCCCTCTACCCAGCACCCCCCCTTCCTCAGGCAGTCCCCCCACCATTGGTCATGTCCATGAGTCATGCATATAAGTTCTTTGGCTACTCCATTTCCTATTCTGTGCTTCACTCTTTTTTTAATAGACTATTTTTTAGA
>PVJD01012101.1:0-41801 GCA_004026545.1 Mormoops blainvillei
TCATTATTTTTTTTTTATTTGACTGATATTATTTGAGGGTCCCTATGTGTCAGGCATTGCTAAGTGCTGGAGATACAATAGTGAAGAAACTGGACCGAATCCTTGCCCTTCAGGAGAGACATGCACAAAGGCAAAGTCATAAAGAACTGCTTCGCAGTTTCAGAAAGTTCTGGGATGGGAACACAGAGGGCTGCAAGAATATAGACGGGGCGGCGCTGGGGGACCAGCAGCCTCCACTGGTCTCTCCGAAGAGCTGGCAGAAAGGCCAGAAGGAAGCAGCCGGCACAGGAAGGACAAAGGGCATCATGCAGGAGACAACACCCTGGGCAGACATGGCACCTTGAGGCAGAAAGGACCGCGGAGATGGGCTGGGGCACAGGGCGGTAGCCCAGATGGCTGGGGACTTTCAGAAAAGCACTGGTGGTGCCTGAGAGGGGCGACGTGGAGGCAGAGAGCCCAGTGAGGGAGACACTGAGGAGGCAGGACAGGCGGGACTTGGTGCTGGAGCGCGTGCAGGGAAGGCGGCAAAGGAAGGGGCTGAAAACAATCTCTGGATGTCCTGCTGCAGCAGCAAGGCTGCGGAGAAGATTCCGGAGGAGGAGGAGGACGGAGGAGGTGGGGCGTTTCACTTAGGTCCAGGCTGAGATGCTCATGATACGTCCTAAGGAAGCGCTGGGTGGGCAAGGGGCGGTAAGGAGGCGGGAGAGCTTTTCATCCACGGGACTGTGCGAGATCCCCCCGGGAGAGAGGACCAATGCGGTCTTCTCCCCGCACTGGGCTCGATAAAGATGTGGCTGGCGAATGAAAAAAACTAACTAGGAACACGCTGGTGTCCCTGAGCCCAAATGGGAACACTCGACAGTCCTCTGCTGCTAGGAGGGCAAGAAGTATTCGGCCAGAGAGAAGGGCAGAAGCCGGACTGCCGCAGGTCGGGAGGAGGTGGGGACTGGAGACGAGAGAATGGTGCCCGCATGTGAGAAGCTAGCCTACGCAGGAAACAGAGACCTGGTCTCTTGAGAGAGACGCATGGCAAGGTGAGGGTGTTTTGCAGGTGGGACAGGCTCGTGCGCCGATGCAGACCGTCCCGGAGAGGAGACACGAGGGGGATGTCACGAGATCCTGTTTGAGGGAGAGCCAGAGCCAACGGGGGGCCTGGGCCACAGACCGGAAGGCAGGTGGCTCCCTGCAGCCACAGCCGTAGCGTCTGCCGCGCTGTGCGACCCACGACCAGCAATGTCGCCCCTCAGCTCCATCAGGCTCATTGCCTCCCACTTTGCTAAGGGCAGGCTGGGTGGCAGGCGGCTGGCCTCTCGGCTGGAAGGATGGGAGCCAGCGCTGTGCTCCCGCTGGCCGCAGGAGGGGCTGCCCCTTGCTCATGGAAGCCAGACCAGAAAGGACTCAGTTCCTTGCAGCCGGAGGCCTGAGGTCCCCGCTTCCTTACTGGCTATTGGCCAGGGGTGGTTCTCGGCCCCAAAGGGTCGCGCTCAGGTCCTCACCACGAGGTCCTCTCATCTTCAAGTCAGCACCAGCCTCCCTCACACTGACGTGTCTGCCCGCAGGAAGGCGGGACCCTGGCAAGGCTCCCCTGATTCTGCCCGCCAACCTCAATCATCTTTCTTAGGATTAACCCAGACTCAACAGATTTAGTGTCCTGCTCTCACTAAACCCCACCCCGTTCACGGCGTGTGCCCACACACAAGGGTGCGCAGACCAGGAGGTGGGACTCCTAGGGTCCTGCCCGCCACGGAAAGAGGGGAGACAGAGACAGGCAGGGCCGTATTCAGAGGCTGAGCGTGGGGGAGATGAGATTTCGCCGCTCGTGGTGTCTGTTGGTAGATGCCGTCCAAGGGGAGTTCATCTGCAGAGACAGGGGGAGCAGGAGGGCCGAGGGAGACGGGGGGCTCATAGGCTCGTAGGAGGGCTGCAGAGGATGGGGGACAGGGCTACACTGTGCAGGGGGTGTGACCGGGGCATAAGCCAGAGCCAGCATCAGGGACACAAGGTGCAAGGCAACGTCAGTAGGCTTCTCCAAATGGGAGGGTAGCAGTCTGGGAGAGACCATGGGGGCTGCAGGGGATCAAGAACACCCAATAACGCGCAGCCTGGGGCGGCGCTACAGGAAAGAGGGCGTGGCCACGGGCGGCAGAAGGCAAAGGGCGTGGTGGGAGGGGTCTGGGAACCCCGGGCTCTGGAGTATGGAGAGACCTGTCCTTTGCGCCGCACTTGATACAAAAAATAAATAAATAATCAGCTCTTCCTGGGGTTCCCGCCCCCTTTATCGTACCGCAGATCCTTAAGATAAACTGCTTGTATGTGAAGGCACTTAAATCGATCTTTGTTCCTTATAACCTGGAAAGCCTGCAGGCCCCACCCTGTGCCAGGTTCTGGGTCGAGTACACAGGGGACTGCCACCCGGGTCCTTCGAGGAGCCCATGGTCTGAGGCCAACCCACCGCAGACCATCGTCACGCAGGACAGACCCAGACAGACCACGCAGGGGTCTGCGCCAAGTGTGTATCTCGGCAAAAAGTTTTGAAAACAGGCATAAAAATGGAAAAAAAATAAAAGATTAGACACAGGTTGAGCAGAGAGAAGAGCATGCCTTGGGAAAATGACCCGAGGGGGGGCTTCTCAGAGGCGGCGTGGAGTCCGATCTCTTAGCACGGGCCGCTGGGTATCTGTGCTGCCTACGCTAATGGCTCTGAGTGTCACAAACGTGCCACCAACCTAAACATCAAAACGGACAATCCATGGTTGCCCCCACTAACGGCGGCCCTTGGCACAGGACGGCCAAGTTCAGAAGGGCCCCCCAAACTCCTGAAGTCCTTCTGGACCAGGCAGAAAGCGGGTATGTGTCACCTCCCCACGTTTTGTAAAACAAAGAAAAAAAAGAAAAGCGATGCTTCTTTGTAGCTGACAACCCAGCGCACTACGCGGTGGCCGTACCACGGTGTCATGGTGACCCTTGTGACACAGAGGGAACAGCAGGTGTCGAAAAGGTCCCTTTAAAAATTAAATAAAGCCAACACACTCCGTGAGCGCTGTGCTGTGCGTTGCGCCAGGCTCCGCCCTAAGCCCACGCTCCTGCTTCGTTGGGGACCTGGCTCACGCTGCGTTCTTTTGTGTCCTTCAACTCCCCTGCACAGCGCACAGTGTGCCTACAGATCCCAAGTCCTCAGGGAGGGGACTTCTTGAAGGTGTGTCAGTCAGTGAAGAGCTGTGACCATGGCAACGGAACCAGGGCAGGAGGGACTGTGCATACCGCCTTCCTCTCCTCCGCCAGTCCCCATCCTGCTGGCTGGTTCTTTAACTTGCAGGAATCCGGTGCATTTAAATGGACCCCTTGAAGTGAATATATTATTACCCAGTTAGCATAGTTTTATTTCGTGCTACTATAATGTGATGCTCAGTGATTTTTAAGCACTAAAAGGAGTTAACTTGAAAACTTAATTAGGAGAATTTAGAGACTACACAGGATTCTTCCTGGGTTTCTGAAAAGTTTGGAATAATGCACTAACATTCCTGAGACAGGTCTGACGGAAACCCCGGGAAGGGTTTTTGGAGCTGTTGTAAAAGCGTCCTCAAGGGAACCATTTCTTACAGCTTCCCTGAAGGTGTTTTCCCGAAAAGAAAGAAGAAACCGAACGGGAGTGCCACGGTCCTGGGAGAAGCGAACCCCCATCACGGCTGCATTCCTTGGCCGGGGGGAGGTTCCCTGAGCATCTTCTCTGTGTCATTGGACTGGACACACCTCTGCCCTTTTCCGCACTTCCTGTTGCCCACAGACTAGAGTCATCTCATTTAAAAGAAAAAAAGGTAAAAGTATTTGACTCGCAATAGAATCTTCGAGACCCCCAAAAACTATTTCCCCGTGGGTGCCTCCCCCGCCCCCGAGCAGCGGTCCCCCCGCGCAGCGGTCTCCAAGGCCACGTCTGTCCCTCCCCAGGACGCAGGCCCAGCACGGGCCCACAGCTGTGCCTTTCTCCATTACAACCGAGGTGCACGGCCACAGGCATTACCAGGGAAATCAGTGTGGGGTTTGGCACCAGTCCCTTTCAAAGAAGCCAGATCAGGACCGGAGGGAGCCCGGTGCCCCCACTACTGACCCCCAATGTCCTTCTGGGAACATTGAGACTTCTTACAGCAGGGAGGGTGAGACCACTTTTCCAAGACAGGATTCCTTCCTGTTCACCCCGCTGGGGCTCCCACAACCTCTTGCGAGCCCAGGGACGGGGAGACTGCCCAGGGTGGCTCTCTCTCAGGAGGGCTGGCCTGGAGCCCTGTGGCCGTGTCACCCAGGACCAGCCCAGTCTCTGTGCGCGGCCAGGCTGCTCCTGCTACAGATTCTGCCACCTGCTGCTTGTCCTCAGGGCATCCCGGCACCCTGGGAGGAGGCCAGGTGGGACACAGCACATGAATAATGAATGAGCTCTCGCTTCCCCAGATCAACACGGCAAAGGACACACGTGAAATATCCATTTACATTCCTGGCCCAAAGGGGAAGCATAGCCTCCCGGGATGGTGGGGGCGGGGGTGCAGTGAGGGGAGATGGGAAGGTGGACCCTGCCCCAGGGTTGACCTTTGACCTACCACGCAGCACGGAAAAGTTCACTACCAAGGACTTGAACAAGTCCTCCTGGGTGGGGTGGGGTGGAGACCTAGGACACCAGACACAAAAAAAGGCCTCTAGACCTCAGACTGCCAAATCCCCAAGAGGCACCAGGGACAGGGTCCCAGTGCGGGTGGTCAGAGCCCCGTACTCCATGGTACCTGTGCCCCTCAGAGGAGACAGCCTCCAAGGGCCTTCTGGTCCAGCCTCCATTCTCCGTCGCCTCAGTAGAGCCCCTACATTCATGCTTCCCTTTGGGCCAGCCCCTGAGCACACCAGGGCCTTCCACCACTCTCCTCTGCACCCACCTTGATCTCTCATCCATGACTCCCTGTCCCCTGCACAGACACCTGGGCCACCTCTCTGCCTCTCTGAGAAGTCTCAGGGACAGCACCCACCCGACTCCACCCCCTACCCTCCAACTAACTGTCCCCCAGACACGCAGCTCCACCCTGGAAGCTCGGCTAGCCCCCTGCCTGGTTCCCTGGCCCCCAACACAGGTCTACACAGGGCCTTTGCATTTCTGTGAGTGGACTGTCACAAGCTTTTGTCGAAGTCGTCCCTGCCCTTCCGGGCAGGCGTCCAGCGCCCACTGCCCAGGTGGCCACAGACCGGCGCCCCTGCTCCGAGGAAGCAAGGCCCCAGGACAGATTTATCGACCGCTTGCATACAGGTGTTTCAGTGAGATTTCACTTGGAAAGAGTTTCACAAATCTATATTTCCCGATGCAATTTTACACTAAGCAAGTCTCATTGAACTCTGTCCAAACCAAAGACCGTTTGAACGTTGTACGATGTTTTTGCATGTGCACTATTCATGGCTAGAGAAAAGCAAAAACAACAGTTCTTCAGGAGCAATCGCTTATTGAAATCTACCATCAATTTGTTGCAGAATAAGTTCACGTATAAACATGCGCTGGCGAAGTAATGGAAAAAAAGAGCCGGTTCTTACCGGGCACGCACACAGCAGGCCTCGTCGCAGGTAGGGCGGCGCATTAACTCACGGTCATCCTGGAGCCAACGTGTCCGTGCAGGGTTACTGTTAGCTCCGTGTTACGGGTGGGGAAGCGCAGTGGTCAGCCAGTTTGCTCAAGACCACAAACCTCCTCCACGGAGCGGATGAGACACGAGCCCAGATGCCTGGTTGCGGAGCTCACGATCTACTTAAGAACGACCTCCGCCCACAAGCGTGAGCCTGCGCGCCTCGGAGCTGCGTCAACGTGCCTGCCAGCCGTGGCCCATTTCCTAGAGGGAGACACCTGACCAGCAGGAATGCACCTGGCTGCTGGCCTGCAGCCAGAGTCTGCTCGGAAAGCGGCCAAAGAAGGGGGTGGGCTGGGGCCGCGCGGAAGGTAAACAGCTGAGGGACAGCCAGGACACCTGGCTTCTTAATTTTGGGGCCGGGGGAGGGCGGGGCCTGGCGCTCTCCACCCGAGACCAGGATTTTCAGCTCCTCTTTGGATGCTATGAGATCTGCTTCTTTTCTAATCAATCTACTTCTCCAAAGGGTAATTTGAGTTGGTACCTCTCACCACAATGAAAAAAGAAAAGACCACGCAGACAAGACGCGGCCCGGGTTTCCAGGCTTCCACCCTCGCTTACCGCCCACCCCGCGTCCCGGGCATGCCTCCCACATTGTCGGTTTGCTCCCACGTGCCTGACCCTGTTTTTCAACAGAAGTGCTTGACATTTACAGTTGTCACAGGAGGCATTACTGTGCATTAACACAGCAAGACTATAGGTGCCCCCGGGGACAGCTCGCCCCCAGCAGGGCTGAGAACCGGCTTGGACCAGTTGCACCGCCGAGCCAAAGCTCCAGGAACACCCGCGGGACCGTTCGCTGTTTCTCAGCGTGGGTGGGTCATCCTGGGTCAGCGTCCTCTCCCCTCTGCTCGCTTGGCCCCTCTGGCAAAATGGGACCAAGAGGAATATTCATGCTGGGCCTGGTGCTCTGAAGAATTCAAAGAAACTGGATTTTTAAAAGTCACATTGTGGTGAGAATTCCAGCCCCAGATTCGATTTGCCCAGCAGCGTGCCCCGGGGGCGAGCAGTCGGACCCACTGGCCGTTCTGCTAGGAGCACACCTTCGAGTCGGGATGGCCAGGAGCGGGGTGAGACCTGCCCGGTGGTCTGATCCCATGGCCCCATGGCGGGGCCATCCTGCCAGAGCGCCTCCGTCTGCCTGCAGGTAGCCCCGAAGGCAGCCCCGGGCGCTCTGCAGGGGCCCCTCCATCAGGTCCACAGCCGTCTCCGCTCTTCTCTCTCCTCAGGGGGCAAGACCTGTGCCTCTGTCTTTTCGTGGGCCGCCGTCCTCCCCACAGGCCAGAAACGGGTGGCCAGAGTCTAAGACGAACAGAAGCTCACATTTGCCAGCGGGAAACGTGAACTTGGGAGCAGCTGCCACGTGGGGCCGTGTCAAATGCGATCAACACCTGCCCCACAGTCTGAAAATTCCCCGCGATGTGAGTCCCACACCTGGAGCACAGAATCTTAAAACAAAACAAAACAAAACAAACAACAATAAAGCACTGAACTACATTTCCCAGCATACTTTGCTGCTAGGTTGCAGACATGTGATTCAGAGGCCACCAATCAGACGTGCCCCTGCCGGACTTTGGTTCAAAGAGCAGCTACAGAAGGAATCTTGTGGGCCCCTCTTGCTGGGGCACCATGGCCATATCCCCGTTGCAGAGGACCCTGTGATTCTGAGGATGGCAGCTGTGGTGCCAGCTTCCGGTTGTAACAGGGGCAGTGGCAGGGATACTCCGGCGTGGGGGCACAGTAGCTTCCTGGCTGTGGTAGGGACAGTGCCCTAGCGTCAGCTGTAGCTGTTCCACCTGGTCATCCCACAGCGGCTTGAGAGTGCAGCCCGCTCCCAGGTTTCCTCCACGGATGTCCCTCGCTATGTCCCCTGAACTAGCAGCAGGGGACTTTGTTGTCTCCAGCTAAGAACCTGGGCAGTCCCCCACCCAGGCTCTGTGCTGAGCGTGTGAAGGGCGATTTTAAGACCAGGACTTCTTCCCTGCTCCCACCTAGACAGCTCCGCACCGTTGGCTCGAAGTGCGCAGGTGCCTGCCTTACTCCGCTTCCCTGAGCGATGTCTTTTGATTCTCTTTTTCCCTTTCCCACAACTCAAGCAACAGCTAAGGACACGTATTATGCCTGCACTGAGGGTGTGTTAGACACCTGCAACCTGCTGAAAACACCAGCGTTCCCTGCGACAGCACCTGCTATGACCTTGTAGACCAGCGAGAGGTGCTGGTGTGCAGGTTCCCTATTAATCGCCACAGACGTGAGACGAAGCCCCTCGATCTGAAGGAGCGAGCTGGGGACACATGAACAACCCATTACTACAGAAGTGAATGAAGGGTATGTATCTTTCAGTTTGGTTCTTCTTCTTTTCCTCTCATAGTTACTTTTCTTTCCTGTTTTCTAAACGCCGTGGCAACGATGTAGTCCAAAGATGCAAGCAGTACCCGACCCGACTTCCGATGATCTCAAGGAGTGAGGCTAAAGTCTTGAAAGGACAGGTGTATCAGGCTATTTAAAACTTGCAAGTATGGCCCTGGCTGGTGTAGCTCAGTGGATTGAGTGCTGGGCTGTGAACCAAAGGGTTGCCAGTTTGATTCCCCAGTCAGGGCACATGCCTGGGTTGCAGTCCAAGTCCCCAGTAGGGGGCGCGTGAGAGGCAACCACTGATTGATGTTTTCCTCTCTTTCCTCCCTCACTTCCGCTCTGTGTTTCAAAAAAACCCTTCCTCTCTGTGTTTAAAAAAAAACTGCAAGTGTGCATCACGCTTATAAGGGGCGGTGATGCACACAGACCAACAGGCTGGCCTCCCAGCAGCTCAAAGACATCCTAAGGACACTTTTGACATTTGGGACTGGAGATACTCCTCAGTTCCTTGCCACATGACCCTTGGGGGGCAAAATCACCCCGAGTGAGAACTGCTCAAAACCTGCGATTTTGTTAAAAAGTGGCATGAGAGGCCACTTTGCGAAGCCAAAGTGCAGGAAGTGTGTGTGTGTGCACACAAGTGATTTAGCACAAGGAATGTTTTCCAGTCACACTCGAGAGTTGAACATTAAATCTCAGAGTAATTTTCCTTTATCTCTGAAACACTTAGAGAGGAAGACTCATTACGCATTCTAACACAAAGAACTCGAACATCTCTCCTCAAAAGTCATGCCCCTCTATTTGAGATGTTATATCGAAAACAGATCCTAGGTTGCCTAAAAAACGCTTTATCCGGCTTTATATTCAGGCTTAGCAGCGCCGCAGTTCTCTGCCTACATTCCGTTCTGTTTCGTATTTATGAGCATGAGTGTTATCAGTCCTGTCCTTTCACGTAATCATTTCTCGGTATTATTCTAACTCAGACACCAGCCAGGCCCGGTGGGCAGTTTCTCTGCAGGTGGAGGGCACCGTGCCCTGTCAGAGGACAGCTGCCTAAAGCTGCCTCGGCATCTAAACTTGTCACAGCTGGCCAGAGTCCTGCACTCAGTATTCAGGGCACGCCGTGCACGTTCTCAGGAAAGAGTCCAGCTACTCATCTCCCTGCAGCCCAGCAGGTTAGTGGGGGTTGATAAGCCGCACCGGGTAGAAAGTCCACGCCTGGATCTGGAAGGGAGACCCCAACAGCTGCCGCTAGTCTGCAGATCTATCTAGCACGCCTGGTGCTCTAAAGCACAGTCGTCCCCATCTGGTGGTGTGTGGGGTCTGGGAGTGAGACCTGAGTCACGTTTGTGCTTTGCAGGGGATACGGAGCCACCTGGACCTTCTCATCCTCAAGAGACAGACACCCCTTGCTGGTGTTTGCCCGCTCTGTGTCCCTGACCTGATGACGGTGGCACAGGGGACTCTGCTGTCCCCTCTTAGAACCCAGCTGACTCGAAAGTGGCTGACACTCCAGCACCCCAGCGGTGGGGGTCAGAAATCACGTTATTCTTTAGAATTTCAGGATCTTATGTTGACAGTTCTCATGCCCCTTCGCCCCAGTCCCTGTGACTCGCTGTGTGATGTCTGCGTGTGTTTTGGAAAGTCCCTGGGTGGGTCTCACAAGCCCTGCCTCACCCTACAAGTACACACTCGCACCACCCCCAGGCTGGCAGGTGCCGACCGCGGCGGATGCGGAGACCCTGCAGGGGCCTAAGCGGAGAGCAGGCATAGCTTCGGATTTCCATCTGGGAGGAAGCAGCGTGGAGGATGGATTGGGGGGGCCGGGCTAGGGACAGGATTCCTGCTGGGATGCTCTTTTCCAACTGTTCAGGGCAAAGTTAAGGAAGGCAGGAAGCAAGGTGAAGATGGGATTTGGCTTTGGAAGACAATGAAAGGAGGGAAGGAGGGAGGGAAGGGAGGGAGGGAGGGAGGGAGGCAGGAAGGAAGAGAGGGAGAGAGAGGGCAGGCAAAATGTTCAGATTCAGCGGGTGTGGGGCAAATATTGATGCAAAGGACGGAGAGCTTCCCATTTGGTTAAAGTAAAGAATTTAGAAGTTAGATGGGATGGGTGTAGTAGTGCCAGATTAAAAACCTTGGACCTTATGCTATAAAGCAGGTGGTTCTCCAAGTGGGGTCCCCAGACCACTGCATCAGCTTCAGCAGCACAGCCCAGGACCCTGAGAGGAACGCAGGTTCTCAGGTGACCTCCTCACCCCCGAGCGAGAGTGCCACACGCCCCTGCGCGAGGCCCTTTGTGAGTTTTAGGAAGCCGCTGGGTCATTCTGATGCAGCTGAAGCTTGAGACCCACAGCTGCAGGGAATCGCCGAAGGTTACCGAGCACAGAAGTAACTTAACTCTGTCCTCACAAAAAAGAGGACACTTATTTTTCCCCAAGCCTTTCAAAATATAAAGAGTAAATTCAAAGTTCAAGTTGATTCATGCCCTCACTCCGCATCTTGCCATCAGAAAATATCTCCTAACATTCAGCCTTAATTAACCCAGGATCAGTTCTGCTGCTTTAACATGTATGAGGCAGAAACACCTGCCTGGCCCCATGTCCAGGTGGGTTGAGGAAGGGCCACAGCAGGTCTGTTCAAGGGGAAGAGAGGCAAGGACAAGGACACGGTCCTGAAACCAGAGCCCTCAGCAGCTGCAGCTCGCAAAACCTCTGCTGTGATTAAGCAAAAGACCGCATTTGTGAGCCCGGGGGGAGATGGTCCCCCTAGGCCTCGACGGGAGAGGCCAGGCCAGAGAAAATCGAAGGGGGCAAACTAGGGGCAGTGCCGCGGTCAGGACGTGCCTCACAGGGGCGTTCAGGCGGCATGTGGCGGAAGGGATGGGCCAGCTCCATCCCCGTCATTGAAACTGGTCACGCTGGGGGCGGCGAGGGGAATGCACGAGATCTGGAGGGAAAGTCAATGGAGGTGCCAGTCGGAGCTGCCATCGGGAGGAGGCCCACGGGGGCAGTCCTGCAGAAAGGTGTGGGGCAGGAGGAGGCCGGACGGAAGCTGGAATAAAGAGGCCGTCAGCGGCACCTGGGTGGTGCTTATGACCGTGGCCAGGGGACATCGCCCAGAGATATGGAGCAGGTAGATGACAGGAGGGAGCTCAGGGACACCTGAGATACAGGGTCTGGGGGAGGGGAGGGGCCGTCAAGGAAGACAGGGAAGGACAGGAAGCAGCAGATGGCTAAACGGCCTTGAAGGCTAGGGCCTCAGAGGGTTCGGGAAGAAGGTGGCCCGCTGTCTCAGACATGACTGGGGGCAGCTGTCACTAATGAGCTGGGCAGCAGCGGCCTCCGTGGTGGGAGGGAGGCAGTCTGGGTTGGGGTGGGTTGCAAAGAGAATACATTCATGTTCTCCCTGCCATCAGAAAGCCCTCATTAAGGGCTCCCGGAATCCTCTGGCCTCGCTCTTGAACCATGGAATCCAGCCCTCACTGCGCTTCCACCTGCACTTACGGTTATTAGTGAAATTGCAAGAACTCAGAGTCTTTGGAAACCCAAGCGGATCATTAGAATGTCAGGCTGCATTGCAGAAAGTGGGAAAAAAAAACCCTAATGGATAGCCCCGGAGCTGACCTCCGCTGCGCAGCTGGTGACAGATTGGGCCGTTGCCCCGGGACTCTGAATGTGCTTGTGTAGCCTCTGGACGACTGCCACCCCTCCTGGCAGCCCATCTTTTCTCCCCCCTGCCAGTGACAGCATCAGAAAAAGACCTAAATTATTTAGCTCCGTGGGTTGCCCATTTCCAATGCTTGAAATGCTGAAAAGGCAAACTGCAAATAAGGGATTTTGTGGCATCTCAAGCAGCTACCAACCAGAGGCACTGCGGAGGGGGTGGGGGCAGGGGGAGGTGGCGTGCAGGTAGGAGGTGACATAGACACCCCTGGGGAGACTGCACTTTGCCCAAGTCTCAGCTCCCCCATCCCGTACCTTAGGGATCAGACAGAACTCTAGAGTGTTATTATATGTGGAACCCTTTGTTCCCGTGAAACCCTATGAAAAAGACCAATGAAACATGGATTGAATTGGGAGTGGCTCCAGGACCCCCCAGCCCTCTTACCTCGACCCCCTTCCATGGCACATACCCCAGCCCAGCTTCTCATCTCGGGCACTGAAAGTCCTCTAGCTCATTGGTACATGACGTCATGGAGGAGAAAATCACCTTCAACCCTAACCTCACACCGTTTACAAAAGTTCATTTGAAATGGAGCAAAGACTTGAACGTAAAAGTTAAAACTGTAAAATTTACAGAATAGAACATAGGAGAAATGTTTTGTGCCTTGGAGTAGCAAAGATTTCTTAGAACTCTGAAACTACTGACCATAGAGAGAAAAACTGATCACTGGACTTCATCAAGATTAAAATCGCCTGCTCTTTGAAAGACACCGTTAAGAAAATAAAAAGGCAAGTCGCAGGTTGGAAGGAAATATTTGCATTACGTATGTCTAGCAAAAGACTTGTATCCGTATTATACAAAGAATTGTATAACTCGAGAAAACAGCTCAATTTAAAGAAATGAGCAAAAGATTTAAACAAACACGTCATGAAGAAAGATGTGTAAGTGACAAATAAGCCCACGAAATGACACTTACTGTCTTCAGTCATCAGGGAAATGCAAATTAAAACACCACGCGATGTCTCTGCACACCTACCAAAATGGCTCAAACTACGAAATGTTGACAATGTTGAGTGTTGCCGAGTGTGCGGCGATAAACTTGAACGTCTGCTGTGGGGAGAGCGAGGCGACCTCCGATAAGGTTAAACTACAAAGGTTATACGCGACCCAGTGAATCCGATCCTAAGGGTGTCCCCTAGAAGAAACGAAAGCTTATGTCCACCCAAAGACTTGTCTGAGAATGCTCCTCAGGGCATCGATCGCACCAGTGGTGGGAGCCGAGCACGGGTGATTCCTCAGCAAGGAAACGGAGGGGATGGGCGTTCCAGGGGAAGCCAACGGCGTGTTCGAGAGCCTGGAGAGCAGGGCGCACAGTGTGTCTGAGGAGATCACGGTTGGCGCAGGCAGAGTGGGGTGGTGCTTGGAGGAAGGAGAGGAGGATGGGGCTGGGCATGGCCCAGCCCTGGGAAGCGTGTTTCTCAGCCCACATTCACTCCGAGGGCAGACACAGAGGTACGGCCAGTGAACTGGGCCGGATTTGCATTTTTACAGGATAACAGGCCCCTGGGAAGGGTGAACCAGAAAGGAGAGAGTGCAGAGAGCAAGCCACCGGCTAGCAGACAGGGGAGGACCGGGGCGGGGGCCGGGGCTGGGGTGGTGGGGGCGGCGCTGGCTGCCTTAGACAGCTGTGAGAGATCCTGTCTCCAGAACTCAACCAACTGGATGTGGGAAAATGACCCTACTTGTCCCTATGAAATTTCGCCTTCTTAGCTTCTACCCTTAATTTTGGATTCTGCCATCTGGCACATAAGCAGTTCCTCACAATTCTGTGTCGATGAGTCATTGCGCCAACGTGGAAACAAGGCGAGGGACCTCACAGCACAAGGGACGCCCCCGCCGCCCCACCCCAAGCTGACCTGAAATGATGCTCTTCCCTCTGCCAGCTCTGAGTCTACCCAGCCCACGTTTCTACTCTTCCTCCCAGGATATCACGAAAGACCCAGTCACATGCCCCATTTCCCATGGCATTCCTATGAGCTGAGGGTCAGAAAAGGAAGAAGAATCGTAAAATGTGACTTGTTCTTTCATCGGCCATCCTGGTGCCCGAGAGATCTCCAAGGACTTGTCTGTGGTCCTCACGCACTGTCACCAACCGGTGGCAGAACTGGTCCCACACACAGGACACCGACCTCCACGCCTCCCACCCGCTCCCCACCAGTGCTGGCCTGGGGTGACGGGTCTACCAGAACTAGCTTTGCCCCTCCTGTGCAGTGGGCTATAAACTCAAAATAATTGCCCCGATGGGCTTTTCCTGGAAGAGAGAAAAAGAGAACAGGAACGCTCCTCTCGACGTCTTCCTTTTTCGAACAACGTATAATCTGATCCTGTGGGAACTAATATCTTCGGACACCAAATCCACTGGAAGTAGGTGTTTAGATAAAACCCACCTCATCCTCCAGCTGTGCCACCATCCAACAGGTTATGATTTAAGCATCCGTCATACCTATGTGGCTTCACGCCCCTTGCCGGCCATCTCTTCCGTTCTTCCACATTTTCTGTGTCTTCCTCCACCAGCCCTGTAATTAAGCTTCTCTTTTGTCAAATCGTTTCATTTGCAGTTGGCATGTCAGCTGGTTTTTGGGAGGGAAGCAGCCATCAACTCATGGGCGGACCCACGCACAGCGGCAGTTCCGAGCTGACGCAAGCTGGCTGTCAAAGCCTAGTGCCACGGACGTGTTTATAGGGAGCGTTCTCATCTCCAATATCCCCGCCGGGAGGGGAAAGGTAACAACAGACCGCCTGTTCTCTCTTGCTCTCTCTCTCAATTAAGTGACGAAGAATCGGCTGGCCGTGATTACTGGAGACTGAGCTTCATTCCATCTTCCGAACAAGCCTTCACACGTACGTGCCGACTAACTTCCAGTTGCTATGTTGTTGACGATAACTTTGAACTGGAAGGCATTTCTGTTGGGGTACGTGAGCCCCCGTGTAGGCCTGTTTCGTGCTCCCCCGACCCTGGCTCTTTCTGGCGGGCACGCCCCTGCACGGGAAGCAGCACCCTGAGTGCTGTGTGGAGCCAAAGGGGCTGGAGGCAGCTTGGGGGCCAGTCAGTGAACAGGCGGCAGCCCCCCGGGGAAGACCAGGAGCCAGAGGCCAGCCAGGCCCGCGTGCACGCCTCCCGGATGCCAGGGGGAGCCGCCCCCTCTGGCCGCCCTCCCTGCTTCGGAGGGTTTTAAGTGCTTTACTGGCAGCTGAAAATACAATAAGAGGTAGATTAGAAGGACTGGTAATAGAGGATTTGGGCACTAATCCCCCTCCAATTGTTAATATTAATTAAAGTGCCTTTTCCTTTCATTCTGTAACAAACACCGACCACTTTTTTAAAAGGAAGACATAGAGACTGTGGTTGGACAGGATAACGTTTGCGTTGGTTTTCCGTTGAGGACAGCGTTACGCATTTGCTTTATTCTCTGAGCAAAGCTTTGTGGTCGATGGAAGAAGACACAGGAGGAGGATAAACCATTCGCTTCCCACTTAATCAGTAAGAAATTCTTTAACTTCCAAGACACGTGTCCACCATTTCACCCGAGGATTTCCGTATTGGCCACTGCTGTCGAATTCCTTAGATTAAAGCATAGACAGGACTCAGTTCATGGGAACCAGGCTTCCGTGTTGGGGGGCGGGGTGCAGGTGGGTGACGTTTGTCTAGCCAAGAGCTACAGGTGACCAGCTCAGCACAGCTGCCTTGCTGGGCACAGGGGGTCCGAGCTGTGTGGGTCTTGGCTCCCCCTGGAAGGGGCCACAGAAAATGTCAGTGGCAATAGTGATCTCCTCTCCCACAGCCACTCCGACGAGAGCTCCGCTGAGCCCTGGCCCATGCAGAAACTGTGCTGTGCACAGGGCGGGGACACCTGGGGAGCGAGACAGACGCAGTGAGACGCTCACGGCAACCAGAGCCAAGCAAGCGCCAGCAGGTAAAAGCCCACCACGCGCCTACGCCCAGGAGGCACGAGCAGAGACGAGAAATGGCCCCTCGCCCCACCCCGGGGGGAATCTATCGCATTCGTGTGCCGAACTTCAAACCAAAAAAGTGTGCAAGACGTACAGCAGGTGCAGCTACGCCCTGTGCGTGTGCTCCTGCCTGTCTCTGTTTAACGAAGGGACACTGGAGGCCCGGGCGGTGTTTTATTTATCCTCCTTCCCCCACCCCCCAAAGTATCAGATGTGATGCCTGACCTCAAACAACCAGTTCTTCCAGTTTCTTACCATTTTGGTGTTTTGGTGTACCAATGACCGCATCTGATTTAAATGACTATTTAAAAATAAGTTAATAGAACAAGGTGACTTTGCTAGTTGTACCCTGGAATTCAGAGGCTGGATTCCATACCGTGAGGCTCCCGCCACACAGACTTTGTTTTGTGACCCAGAATAATGGGCGAGCCACGATCCTGAGGAAACACGGGGACAGGGAGCATGGCCCATCCCGTGCCTGCCCACGGGGAAGCCACTGCAAAACTTCCTCACTCCCTCACTCTCCCTCATGGGGAACTGGTCTCAACTCGAAACACCGCGAAACAGCCTATGGGATGGATGCGCCCCAGGCTAGCGCCTCCCTGTAGGGCTAGCGGCCCGGCCATCTCCCCGTCCCACAGGTGTCCTGTTTGCAGCCAACTTTTTCCCGACGTCGAGCTACTGCAGCCGAGAGGTCCGGCTCCCGGAGAAATGTCCCTGCACTGTCGGCTCAGAATGCAGGACGAGCCCTTTGAGGGGTCCCATCTCTAGACAGGGACGTTTGCAGTGACATCAATCACTGCCTCCTGGGCTTCGAGCTCCAGGGCAGGTGCCGGATGCACCAGCAGTTGATTCTTCCCTGCCCCCCGAGCGTCCTGGTGCACAGACGGCTGGGAGCACAGTAACAGCGGTCCTCGTCTAATGAAAGCTGCGGCTCGTGGGCAGTCGCTCACGAGCGACTGGAAAGGGCCAGTCCTGTGCTTTCCTCAGAATATTTCCTCTCGGACCCATAGCGGGAGGCAGAGCAGGTCCCCAGCTGGTGACCCAGGACAAGAGGTCCCCAGCTGGTGACCCAGCTGTGAAGGGGCTTGCCTGGATCTCAATCAGGGGGCTCCAGCTGCAGACCCCCTGATCCGACCCGCTCCCCTCGGGCACACAGCCGGGCCCTGGAACATGTGGCCCCGTGTCCGGGGAGCCGCGCCATTCAGGGCTGTGCTGGTTTGGGACACAGCCTGTGAACCAGCGTGCTCTCTGCTGGGAGCGAGGTGACCCCTCCGAAGTCGGGATGTGTCTTACAAGGGATGGTGGGTCATAGTTTCGTGGGCAGGTTTAGTCTTTCCTTCTTGCTTTTTCTCACCTGCCCATAAGGTAACGGTGGAACCTATCGTGGGAGGCTCTTGGATTTGATGAAATATGGCAACGTCTCTTTACGTCATTGTTCTCATACATTCCAAACGGGCAGTTTTCAAAATTCGGAGCGGCAAACTCTTGGTAATGTGGATGACACAGCACCTGCAGATGAGCAGCTCGGGAGAGGGACAAAGTGGGGGGCGGGGAGGGACGGAGAGACGAGAAGAGGCAGGGTCGCAGGCTGTGGGAGTCACATTTGAGAAGCCTGCCCGGAGCTCTAGCCTGGAGGGCAGGTCTGGGCATCACCTGACTCGTGGGTAAGACAATATACCTACTGTCACTCCTGCTCGTCCCCAGCCTGCTAGGTCTGTGACCTTAGGCGGGCTGCTTGAGCCCCCCAAGCCTCAGTTTCCCGATCTAAAAAAGGGAGTAGTAGCTGCAGCTCCCTCCCAGGTCAGCGTGAAGGTTAAGTGCGTTCTTACACGTGAAGACAGTTATTCCAGGATGGTATCGACCCACATTTTATCAATGACAGGATTCTCATGCTGCTTCCGGGGTGAATCCACACAGACACGGGCCCTTGGGGGGCCCATCTGCTGGGTAACAGACAGGACTGGGAGCAGAGGGCGGTGAGGGAGGGCGGGGGCCCCCCAGGGGGCCTGGCACCAGAGGCTACCTTGCGGCCCACCTCCCCTTCGCCTTCAGAGCCGGGAGAGGACTCGTGACCCTCCAGGGGCACCAGCGCAAAGGCAGAGAGGAAACCCTGCTGGCGGAGGAGGGGCGCTTGTGTTTGTTTTCCCCAAACGTGGCCCTTCACGTGCTCAGAGCCTTCGTGATGTCTCCGCTTCCCCCGCCCCAGCCGCCAGCAGACAGCGCGCCTTCGGGCAACACAGATTCCATTGGATCTGGAGTCTGGACTCCCTCAGCTCCTCCGGTGGCGGCGGGGCCGGGACCTTCCGCCTCACTGTCCCTGGATACCTCAGTCACACCGAGCCAGAGGGGCAGACAGAGCCTCTGAACCAGCCGACAGCCCCGGCCCGGGCCGCCCTCCCAAAGACATAAAACAAAATGCCTTCAAGTAATTTACCCAACACTGTCGCCTGAATGGCTTGGCTGCCTTGGTCCTTCGTTTCCCTTCTCAGACTTGATCGTTAGCCGAAGGGTTGCGGGGAATACAAACCCATCTAAATGCACTTTCTTAAAAGAAAGAAAATTGCTCGAGCAAAAAGTCGTTAGTCTTCGGGGAGAACGTGGCCTCTGCCGCTGGCGACAGGAAAGGAGAAGGACTAAACACGGAAGGGCAGACCTGCGTGGGGCGTCTTCCCTTTCCCCAGGCTCCCGACGAAGTTTCTGTCGGGATCTTTTCGCCCCTCGGAGGCCATGGAGCGAGGCAGCTGCTTCACAGCCTCAGGATAAGAGAAGACAATTTACCTGCCTTCTCTGGAAGTTCCGCCCGGCTGGGGTTTCTTTAGCTAGGCCGCTCCATGTTCGTAAGAGCTGGCAGCTTAATCAGGTGCCATAAGATGTGTTTTCATAATAGGGCGCAAGAGGTAGGCGTATTTTTTCCATTAACGGGTCGTGGGGTTTGGTCGTGTAGCCCCTGCATAAAGTGTAGACATTTTGCACCAATGTACCCTTTTGATCCTCTCCCACACCAGGAAATTTCAGAGAAAAGGCAAATCGAGCCAGCTGTAAGAGGTTGTAGAAAAAAAATGGATCGCACAGATTAAAAAGAACTTGACTTTCAAATGAATGTCGCACCACGTCTTCAGTCACACTAATCACTTAATGGCCATTTATTTTTAACCTTCTAACTAAGACAGAAAAAAATGCATTCTGAAAAATGGCTTCCTATTTATTCCAAGTGGAGGCAGAATTTGGGCCAACATCTCATGAATATGGATGACTGTAAACACCCTGGAGGGAGCATGCGCTCCAGTGGGCCAAACCAGGGGTGAGGCGGAGGTGGGCGTGGTCTCCCTGCCTCCCACACTCTCCTCCCCCCCACCCCAGTGCAGGACCACTGGGGAGTGGGAGAGGGGCAGCCTCCCCTGCAGGGTGTTCTGTGGGCAGGTTGCAGAGGGGCCCCGCAGGGCTCCCACCGTTCTTGCAGAGGGGCTGTCCCTTGGCAGCCCTGGGCCCCTGCTGAGAGGAGCCTGTATGCGTGGTCCTGGGAAGAGACACAGGGAAGGAGAAAAGAGAGGCTGCATCCCCAGCCCGCAGTCCCAGAGAGTACACTGCCTGCCTCTGTGTCCGGGGTGACAATGCTGCCACCTCTGGAAGGCGCCCCGGGGCCTGAGAGCAACTCGAGCCTGAGAATGGGGTCCCCACAGCCCAAGAGTGAACAAACAACCTGAACTCCGGAAAAGATGGCTCCTCGTGAGACAGAACTACTATAAGTACAAAGGAAAACTTAAAATAACAGCAACAATAAAATTCAATGGCAGTAATTTTTAAAATGACTTTAACAAAATGTGATCTGGAAGTTTCAAAGTTCCGTCTAGGAATTAATGTAGAGAATAGCAACTACCGAGGCTCAAACTAGTAGCCTTGAAGTTAATTGCAGGAAATAGCTCCAACATCCCAGTAGCCAGGGAGAGGCCACGCAGGGTGGGGTCAGAGCTCCTGAAGACCGTCCCACTGCGCCCCGGGGACCCAGGGCTTCTCAGGAGGCCCGTCTGCAGTACATAGCAGCTCTCAACATAGGAGGGTGCCCATCAGGAATTGTACTGATGTTATGATTAAAAGAATGTCCTCAGAGACGTGGAATGATATTAAAAAGATGAATAGTGTCACTCTTGCAGGTTATAATCAGTATGAGAAATGATTTGGGCTCCAGAATGCTTGGGGGTGAGAACACGGAAGACCCATTACTGCGACGCCATCCATCAGTCTGGTTCCCACGAATGGCTATGGGCTGCCTGGCGTTGTCGGTGGCCGGAGAGTATCTCCTCTCTCTCTCTCCGAATAGCACGAGGACGCTACAGGGCATCCCCGCTGTTGCTGAATGTGACGCGGGAGTGAGGTATCGAATGTTGGCTTTCTTGGCGAAATCAAAACGAAAAAGTTCTGGGCACCTGACCCGCTGTAGTCTACTTCCAAGACATATCAAGGGGCTCCCACAATTCTGTTAGGACACAGATTAGCAGCTTAACTTCCCAGACTCTAAAAATGGAGTGTGGACGGGGAGCAAAGCTAAGGACAGCTCAGCTCTTGCCCGAATCGCGTTCAGTAAGTCCGGCGATGGAGCAGCTGTGGGTGGGGTGTTTGTTTGGGACTCTTTGCACGAGTACTGGGGACTAGCCACGTCTTTCCGTAATGAACTTGCTGGGCCTGGGGGAAGAAATGTAACTCTGGGATTTCGGTTTCCAAACTTCATATCTAATTATACGAGGAAGGACATAACCAGGGACAATGGCCATTAGAATAGGCAAGGTGATGACCTACCGGGCAGAAGGAGGAAGCTTTAAAAGTGGGCATCTCTTAAAATTGTGGCTTTCAAAGTAGGGGAATCCCCATGATCCTTTCAGAGTTCTGCAGGTTCAAACTTACTTCTCGAACATTACTGAGATGTGGCTGCCGTCCCCACCGGGGTGGCGTGTCCACCGGTGGTAGAAAAGTAACGGCGGGTAATGCAGCTGACCCCTCAACGTGAACCAAGACAGTCACTGTACTCACCCCAGTACGTCCTCATAGTATAAAACAGAACAGAAGTGCCAAGTTCCCGTAACAATGTTTTTGGTGAGACCAGAAAAATTATTACTTTTATTATACAGCCACCCTTGAAAATGCTTTTTAGATAGATATTCTGTGTGACCGCGTGAGAAGCTTGCGCAGCCCTCATGCGTTGGTTGTCTCGCGGAAAAGGGCCCATTCATTGTTCACTGTTGCAGCTGCGAAGGGACCCAGCCCTCCTGTGCGTGAAACGCCGGTTCAACTTGGGAGAACTACTGAAAGACAAGCCACGGTTTCTCAGACATGAGTGTTTGGCAAACTTTTATTTTTTAAGAAAATGAACAGACTACATCTGTCACTTTCAGGAAAACAACGAATAATCTTAGTTGCCAATGATAAAACTGGAAATTTCAAGGGAAATCAGAAATTTTAAAACCGCACCCGTAAATGCCCCCTCCAGCCTGACATCTTCCCAGTAACTGGAGACTTTTCAGAGGGGATCAGCACTAATACCAATGAATTCAACTTTTCTTATTGTAAAACTAAATGTTTCAATACTTGGGAGGTCTGCCTAACTCAGGGAAGCAATATTTTCCAAATTGCCAATGCATAATGTCACAAGATCATATATGCCTACGAGATCCAATCTGCGGTAAGACCAACCGATGGGTTTTAAGGTAACAAAGTTAGAGAAGTTCACTGGTAGGGTTTCCTGTTTCACATTATAGCCAGCCTTTAGGGAACTATCACTTGACGAGTGTTAGCACAGTATCAAAGCAGAGCACCCGCGGTTACATAAAAAGGCCATTGGAGCATCCCATCCCTCCAGCTGCATGCCTGTATCACATCTGACTGTCTCTACCTGCGTCAACCCAAACAACACATGACAACAGACTGCATGCAGAAGCAGATATGAGAATCGGCTCTTTCCTGTGAACCCAGGCATTTACAGAGATATGCAGAAATGTCAAGCAATGTTACGCTTCTCATAACTTTTGCTTTTAAAAAAAGTTATTTTTGGTAAAGCATGTTATTTATGTCAAGAGGTAATAGACTTGTTACTTGTCTTTTAAATGAGTCAAAAATTTTTTAATTTTTCTTAGTTTTAATTTCTAGTTCAGGAAGTATAAATATAGCCCGCATAAGCCCTAAGCTCTTTGGGGTCCTCCAATAATT
This sequence comes from Mormoops blainvillei, assembly GCA_004026545.1. NCBI lineage: Eukaryota > Metazoa > Chordata > Mammalia > Chiroptera > Mormoopidae > Mormoops > Mormoops blainvillei. The sequence continues at coordinate 21,879 of PVJD01012101.1, forward strand.
TTGAAGAGGATGTCGAAGCTTAGAGAACAGCTGCTTAACATATTCCGTCTCTGTCTTTAAGAGGCTGTGAGGCTCTGGGCGGGGTGTTTCATCCCTCTGTCTCCGTTTCCTTGTTTATAAAACGGGGGCAATAATGAAATAGTGCACGTAAGCCATTCAGTGCAGCCGGGCCCACAGGCAGCTCTCAGGGGGCATCAGCTCATCATTTCTCAACAACTGTTTGTCGAGCATCTCCTAAGTGCCAGCACCGATCTCGGTACCGAGGCCCCGATAGCAAACGAAACAGACAAAGCTCCCTGGCCTCGAGGCGCTCATTTCTGCCAAGAGAAGCAGACAATGAACCAAATAAATAAAGCATCCGTTGCGTGTGACAGGGACAGATGCTGTGGGGCGGGGGGCGCGTCACAGACCGCGGAGATTTAGAGCAGGGTTGTGCAGCGGTGGACAGGGGGCTTGCCAAGAAGGTAGCATGTGAGTGAAGGCTGGGGGGATGAGGGGATGGGGGGATGAGGGGATGAGGGGATGAGGGATCGAGCCCAGTGGCCCTGCAGGGTGGCCCATGACAGCCCACCCCGTGGCGGGAGCAGGAGACCAGATCCGAGTGGGAGAGGGTGAGGCAGGCCAGACTGGACACTGCGGGCATTGGCAAGACTCTGGACACATTCTTAGTGAGGCGTGAGGCTCGGGAGATGCTGCAAAGTTGTAACACGGTCTGACTCCCAGCTCTCAAGGTCAAGTGTGATGTGAGCCTCCCCAGAACTGCCCTCTTTGCCTGGGCAAAACTTTCAGGGCCTCATGACGGACTTTTACTTGGAACCTTCTCAGGAGCCAAGGAATATGTCATCTCTTTGCCTGCTTCTCCATGGGCCCTAGAGATGACAAGTATCTGGGTTGGCAGTGCATTCCTCCCCCCTGTGTCCCCCAGTTCCTGGATGTCTCCCCCATCCACCTCTCCAGGTCCTCTGCATCCCCCAGCTCCTGTGCCTGGCCCCGTAGGCTGACCGGCATGGAACGTGCAGACAGGGAGCAGAGAGAGCTCCCTGGCCTCTGGATTCCAGGTGGCTTCACCCAAAAGGGACACAGGTAGGCTGTAGGAGGGGGAGAAGTTGGGGCATTGACGCCCCTGGCTCCTCCTCCTGGGCCCTCTGAGGGCTGGCTGGGTCCGGCTCCTGCTGGTGGCTCTCTGTCACTAGCTTTGCCTCGCCTGCCCCAGCAGGACTGGGAAGAGCAGATACATCAGGGGGTTCTGCACCATCCCCTGCCCAGATGTGACAAATGGCCCCTTTTTAACTCTCCTAAAACCACCCAAACAGAATATGCTCTCATGCCTCCTGGTCTCACACCAATGGACTTGACAGGAGTCCAACCCAGCACCTTGGGCTCAGGTGGTCCTCGGGGGTGGGGAGGGGTCCCCTCTGTCCTGTTCCCTGCCCTTCTCCAGAGTTGACAAGCATCCCAGACACACTGCAGCCCTCATTAAATATTTGTTGGATGAATGAATGATAAATGAATTTCTATTTTCATTCTGTCCACATTTTAAATCAAAAGCTTTAAAACACTTTAGAATAAGAATTAATTGCCTCTCATAGTCATTATTTTAATCCATAGCTATAATCAAACCTCCACCCACCCACAGTTAATAAATGAAAAGCAGACACATAACAAGTTTGCAGGAAGGAGAACTCCATCTGGGAGCCTCGCTGAGGATGCCAGCCCCCTCACATGCTCTTAGGGAGGGGGGGAGGGGAGATGTCTCCATATTTGTTGTTTTTCTTCATTTCTTTTTGCCATTTGCCTTTTAATTTATGGTATGTTTTAATATAACAACTTGGTTAAGATATAATTCACATAGAGTACAATTCAGCCATTTCAAATGTACTAGTCAATGGTTTTCTGGATCCTCGCAGAGATGCTCGGCCACCTCCACAGTGACTGTTCCATCTGCCCAGAGAGAAACTCTATGCTCATTAGCAGCCATTCCTCTTTGCCTGCAGCCCCCCAGCCCTAGGCAACCGCCCTCTCTAGATGTGCACATTCTGGACATAAATGGAAACATACAACATGTGGCCCTTTTTGATGGCCTTTCACTCAGCATAATATTTTCAAGATTTGGTCATGCTGTAGTGTGTACCAGTACTTCATTTCTTTTTATTACCAGATAATATTCCACTACACTTTATTGACCTATTCATAAGTTGATAGGTTTTTTAGTTATTTCCACTTCTTGGCTATTACAAATAATGCTGCTATGCACATTCGTGTTCAAGTTTTACGTGAACATATGTTTCTATTTCTCCTGGGTAGTGTTGTTGGGTCACATGGCAACTCTACATTTAACCTTTGAGGAAGTGCCAGACAGTTTTTCTAAAGAGGCGGTACCTTTTCCACCACCGCCTGCAGTGTGTGAGGCCCCCAGCTTCTCCACAGCCTCACCAGCACACACTGCTGTCTGTGTTCTTTATGACAGTTCCGTGCTCATCCTTCAACACTTCCCAGAGAGCCTTCTGTCAGCTGCCTGGACTCCCCACAAGTGACCACAGGTTTAAGGAGTGATCCCCTTAAGTTTAAGTGCTTCCCTTGCCCCTCACAATTTCTGGAGTCCCATCCAGCCTCCAAGGGCGCTGAGTGGCCCCAAGTAGCACCTCAAGAGTCCAGACAAATTTCACAATGACGTTAATTCCACCTGCTCTAGAGCTGTCCTGTCCAATGTGGTAACCACTAACCTATGTGGCTATATTAATTTTTTTTATCCTCACCTGAGGATATGCTTATCGATTTTAGAGAGAGGGGAAGGGAGGGAGAGAAAGAAACATCGATTTGAGAAACACTGATAGGTTGCCTCCCATACATGCCCCAACCAGGGAGTGAACCCACAACCCAGGCATGTGCCCTGAATGGGAATTGAACATGTGACCTTCCCAGCCAATGCTCCAACCAACTGAGCCACACTGGCCAGGGTGTGGCTATTATCATACAAAATAGTTAAAATAAAATGACATGAACCATTCACTTGCTCAGTCACACTGGCCACACTTCAAGTGCTCTGTAGCCGCATGTGGCCAGTGGCTGCCATGTTGGATGGTACAGCTGTAATGCATCCCATCACTGCAGAAGCGCAACTGGTCGGCGCCAAAGAGGAGAGACGAAGGCTATGCACATCCGCCCCCAGGAGAAATGTCAATCCAAGTGGCTCTGTCTCTGGACCCCCCACTTAAGCAGCCCATGACACACCCCCCGCCAGGACCCACTCTGCCTGTCATCAAAGAGGCTCAGAATTCTTGGGGATCAAAGAGAAGAGCAGGATGGGTGTGTCTCTTGAAGTGGACATGCTGTGAGTTAGACCTGGTGATCTCACGGGTGGGCTGTCGTGCTTTTCAATTAGTTCGGCGATGTTCGAGCAGCTCCTTCTCCTCCTCAGGGTCCAGCGAACAAAACCATAGGGCTTGGGATGGGAAGCACTGCCCATCTGAAGTGATCTCTTTCTGGAAACTCTTCTGGGAAGGATTGCCCATGTGCACACATTTCCAAAAAGTAAAAATTTGCTGCGTATGTGCTATTAATAATTAGCAGTTGATTAGCACTTTTCAGCTTCACCACGTTAGAAATGGTGACGAAGCGGTTTCGAGGAGGGAGATCTGCCCTTGGGCAGAAATGTGTGTCTCATCAAAAGCAGAGTCGGCCTCGAGCACTGGGCAGCCATCCGGGCAGGCACACCAAACGGTGGACTTCACACATCTTTATTATGATGAATATTTGAAGAGGATATTCTTATACTTCGAAGGCGGGAAAACACCCCTTACCATTTGTATATCTCAGTGGGCACTAGCCTAATCTCTAAAGTTATAGTACTACATTTTGTCCCAAGTTTGGTGATGTCCAAGGACCAAAGTTCAGGAGAACATTTCAATCCACTTATATAAAAGTTTGCAGTCACTAATTCAAATATGAAAAACTATATAAAGCAACTGAAAAGCCAAGTTCTCTATGGACACACCCCCCCCCCCCACCGCCCCTACCTTTTAAATCACTGTGGATAAACTAACCCTTGTCAGGTCTTGTTTGATAGGGGCAATAGGTGACTTCTCAATCAGTATAAATCAAATTTACAATGATGCGACCTTCTGCTAAAGACGGAAGGGCATCGGACGAACTCTGCTCTCCAGATAGGAGCCTCCTGAGTTTTCAACATTTTACCGGCGGGCGGAGTGAATGTGTGGTCCCCTGAGGACCTGTGGGGCTGAGATGGCCTGACGTCTCCCCCTCGCGAGTAAATGCAGTCCAGCCGGTGCCCCCTGCAAAGGCCGCTGGGAGCCAGTGGGCCACTGAAGCTGGCACCATCCTCCTCTCTTAAAGGCATATACTATTTCTCCTGAACAGCATTGGTGTTCCCATCATACATCGGGCCTCCTCGCATCTTGCGTCTCCAAAGCAGCAGGTGGGGATTGGAAAGAGTCTGTGTAGTTCAAGAGGGGGCACAATTGAAAGTCTTTCAGGGACAGGGAGCAAGCGGAGCCCCTGCCACTCTCCTCCTGCCCGCTGTTGAGGAAGGAGGGTCTTATCTTCCCCCCTTGACAGAGAAGGACACAGAAATGGAATGACTTACTCAAGGGCAATAGGGTAGGAGAGGAATCAAGGCGTCCAGTCACCAAGAAGGGAATAAAAACATTCCTGACGTGGGCAGCACTTCCAAGTATATTTCAAGGTCAAGGACAGGCCTTCGCTTAGTGGGCTCTGGCTAGAGAAAGGCACATGAGGTCCAGGGAGCTCTGTAACCATGCCAGCCAAGCTATCAAATCCAGGCAGCCCTTGCCCTTCCCAAGTCTGTGAGTTGAGGTTGTCGTGGGGGGTGGACGGGGGCACAGGGACTTTGGGTGAGAAGACCAGTTTTCCCCTTCTTTAGGCAGGTCGCAGTTCAGGGCTAACACTCCTCCAGGGTTCCCTAGGCTTTGAACACTGGCGAGAGCTCATTGAACCTGAGGACGAATGGTCAGAAGAGAGGGGGCACTGCTCAGCGACCCGAAGGTCGTCACTCCTCTAGGAGACATGACGTGGAACCGAAAGAGAAGCGGCATTAGCCTGTATTGAACAGATGAATATACTTGATATCAGGGCTCTTTCGTGAGCCACCGTAGCAGAAACACTCTGTCTTCTATGCCGGCTGTTGGGCACTTTCAGCGCAAAAGTCGGCTGAGAAATTCGGCAACCTGAAACAGCCCGTCGTGCTGAGCGTGCCCGATCTCTTAGCCGCGGCCGTCGTCTGCCCTGGGCTGGCTCGGCTGGCCGAGGCTACGGGCCCTGGGAGGGCCTCACTGACTCGCCCGGCTTCTCCGAGAGCCCCTCTCTGTAGCCAGTCTATCACAAATGACCCAGGTGCCATGGGATACCATCGACCGGCCAAGTTCATCTCTTCTGTTGAATGAAGTGTAGAGAAGGCTGAAACAGCACCTCAGCCAAGATATACTTTTTAGTAATATTTCATCATATGGCTTCAGTAACCATTATCTATGAAAGAAAGCGTATTTGAAGCAGGGCTATTAAAAATACAAAATTTAAATATAATGATTTAATTTGACTTATGCTTTTAATTTCTTTATATTTTATTCTCTAATCAAATCTCCTTAAGGAATAAAATATAAGGAAGTTATATAAGAAAATTAATATATTACATAAGGAATTTATAAATAAAATATAAGGAAATTATATAAGGAAATACAAGTTTTCTTTCAGTTATCCAGCAAGCGTCTTATTTCAGCATCTATGATGTATAAGGCATGGTGAAGACCCGAAGATGAGAATCATATAAGCTCGATGCCACTGGGAGAGAAAAAGGCCTCCACGCAGATCACTGTAATGTTTGCCGTAGAGAGGAGACGGGTATTATGGGGAGAGAGAAGCAGAAACAAAGCCAATGACATCGAGATCAGGCTGTGCCTCTACCCCATGTGTACCTCACTGCTGAAGTTTCATGGGACCCAACGCTCTCCATCTAGTTCCAATTTGGCCGTGTGCTGGGGAGCCTGCCATCGGGGTGCCACTCCCTCTATGGGTGCCTGAGACCTTACTTAGCCTCAGTGGTAGGGACTTCTGAGTGTGCTCGACCACCGGAATAGCTGTGTGTGCAGGTGAGCAATGTCTCAGGGCACAGACAAGCCCGTGCGGCTGGACGGCAGGCACGCGGGCCCCCGCAACCGGTGCCCGTGGACGGCCGGAAGCGGACGGTCTCAGTCGTCTGCTGCTTTTGTCTGAGGAGCTCTCTTTCCAAGCCTGTGCGTCTCTTCTCGGTTCTAGGGGTGAAATCAACTGCCCTGTAAATGGGCCTCCAAACTTGTCTGCTTCACGCTTGAACTGATGGCTTTTGAACGGAATGGTCTAGTATCTGCCACCATCTACACTTCTGTGTCTGCCGTGACCATCTTCCAACAAGCAGTAGGTGACCCCCATTAGCTGTCCTAGCGGGGAGGTTCTCAGGGCTCCCCTGAAATGACTGCATGAGCAGACATGCGTGGGAAGTGGGGGACACACACACCGAATAATCACTCAGTGGGCACCCCCACCCCCAGAACATGGCAGCCAGCCTGGCATCTGTGCAGGGAGGTGGTGGGACATGCTTGTACCTCGGGAGGATTTCAAGAGGCAGGCAGGACTCGTAGATGTGGGCGCAGGCACATGGGGGGTCCTGCAACGCGAACCCAGGCAGCTGCCGGCACTCCCGTGGTCGGCGACATGATGGCTCTTTGTCTGCTAACTTAACTTCAGAGGTCAGGGCAGGGCTTTGGGCATTTGCGCCTCATCTTCCTGGTGTGCACAATCCATCTTCTTAATTAATAACCCTTCACGACTGAGGCCAAGCCTGTGGCGGTTCACGCCACTTGAAGAGCGGGACCTTTGACCCTTGCTCTTTGCTTTGTCTCCTCCTAATTGAATCTCAGGCAGAAAGAAAAATACCAGCCGGTCTCCCCGCCCGGTGCCGTGGCCTTCGGTGCCCTGGCCAGGGGGACCTGCAGCGGTGACGAGCGACCAGGCCTCTGGCTGCCCACACCTCCCTTTCCCAGCCAGAGCTACTCAATCGGACTTGACAGACGGCGGGAGACTTCGATCTGCCAGACACCAGTTGCTGTCGGAAGACCAAATCGACTTCCTTCCTGTCCCCAACAACCCCAGGCGGGTAAAGTGAGAACCACCTGGTGCACAATCCAACAGTACTGAGCTGCCTCCTCCCCAAATTACTCTCTAGACCACATGCCACCCCAAATGAGAAAATTGGGGGCACTCCTTCCCACGTGATCTCCGGCAGGGAGTGTCTGCAGACCAATGCTGGAACGCCACGCCTTCCCCTGGGGTCCCAGTGACAGGCACGTTTGCTCCGCCCATGGCCCAAGGCAAGCACCACAGCGAAGCAACACCGACCCGAACACCCACACAGAGAGGCTGTGCCTCCCACTCCTAAAGACCGGTTTGGTTCTGTGGAAGCACTGGGTCAAGCCACCAGAGCAGGGCTCTTACACTTGGACAGCCTGAAGCCAGTCTTACGATCAGGCGTACACATAGCTGTTGGATATCCGGTCTCCGGGTAGGGATACACACTGGCACCCAAGTCCCCCAGTTCCTTCTCTGCAGGACAGCCAGGCCCCAACGCTGTCCCTCGTTTGCTTGAATGGCTTCTGAGGTCTTTGCTAGGGCAAGGAGCTCTGGTATTAAGACCTTTGTCCTTGTATGAGCCCTGGGACCCCCTCGTTCTGCTCCCTCATTTCACTCTTGGTGTTGGCAGAGAAGCTTCATCTGCCATGGGCTCTCCCTGGGTCCTACCTGGCATTTGCCATTGCAAATGTGGATTATTCTAGAAGTCAGAGAGAGAGAGAGAGAGATCGTCAGGCACAAACCCAGGAGCAGAAGCAATAAGAAATGCTAATGCATGCCAATTCTTATTCAGAGCTGGCTGCTGCACTGATGCTTAATATTTATCGAGGGCCCCTAATGGATGAAGTCCCTGCGGATGCTCTTGTGAAACAACCCTCAGGCGGGACAGAAACTGCTTTCCTAAGGGAATGAGCCCCCCTCGCCGTGAAGCAAGAAGGAGCTTCGTTACCACAGTTCATCAAATTAAAGGTGCCTTGCAATCTTACCATTTTATATTCATGCACCATTATTTTCTGCACCTGAGAAAGACAGACACTACCACTCATTGCACGGCGCTGTGGGTGATGCATCTCGGGTTCAGAAACACTGACATGTGACGAAGTGCATCCCTTAGAATCAATGAAATGTGTTATTTTACGTAGCTTTGCTCCCGACTTCGACATGAGACCCTTTGGTGCTGGGATGCTGTTTGTTTCCTTTTTGGAGCCCCTCGGACAGAGGCCGCCTCCCCGCAAACTGCTACTGCGTTTGAGTCGTTCTTATTCTGCACAAGCCCTTCCGCCTGCCTGGTCCAAGTCTCTATTGCTTTCATTTATACTTGTTTGATCTCCCACTTACCTGGTACCAGATAGGCTTCTTCTTCCTTATTTTAAATAAATTCTGTATTTGCTTAAAGACAGGAATCAAGCACTCCAATCTTTTCTCCCATAAGTCAGACACCTTCAGTTCCATTTTAGTGAAGTATGGCCCATGCATACAAAACGGGAGCAAACCACGAAGGGGGGGCTGGGTAATTTTTATAACGTGGGCACATCTGGAAAACCACCACTCTGATTTTTAAAAAGTCAGAGCCTCCCTCGTGCCTCCCCCTCCAATTCCCACCCCAGACTAACCGCTCTGACTTCAGTCAGAGCCAGAGGGTCCTTCAGCCTGTTTGGACGGACTATGAGCAGGAGCATAGAGCACACGCGCCTTTGCATCTGGTTTCTTTTGCAGAACTTGCAGGCTGTGGCTGCAATACATGTATGCTTTGCTACAATATATGCTTTCAAATCTTGATGGACATTTGGGTTGCTTCCCATTAATGCGCATTACAAATAATGCTCTGACGGGTGTTCTGGAAGATGTCTTCCAGGGCACGTCTCTGCTGGGAATACCCATAAGGGTGGAATCACTCGGGCGCAGGGCAGGCACTTGTTCAGCTTTATGACTGACTGCTCAACGGTTTTCCAAAGTCGTTGTGCTATTTCATATGCGCAGAAGCTACGTCTGAGCTCCCAACTGCTCCAAGTCCTCACCAACACTTAATAGTGTCTACTTCACTTTAGCCTTTCTGGTGGGTGGTACCTCATCGTGGTCTGAATCTGTATTTCCCTCAGGATTAATGATCTTGAGAACCTCGTCATATATTTGTTGGCCATTGTGAAGAACCTGTCTAAGTCCTGGCCCTTTTAAAAACTGGGTGGTTTTCCTTGTTGATTTATAGAGATTCTATATAATTCTGGATACTGGGCACAAATCTTTTGTTGGACCTGTATCTGTCCATTGCAATCTCTGCCACTCTGTGGCTTGTCCTGTCATTGTCTTATGTGGTGTCGAAGTCCTAAAGTTCTCAATTCCGACCCAGTTTTTAAATAATCCAATTGAACGATCTTTTCCTTTACAGTTGGTGTTTTATGTTTACCTACCTTCCAATCACAAAAAGATTTTCCCATGTTATCTTCTAAAATACAGTTATTTTAGTTTTTACATTTAGGTAAGACAGTTTACAACCCCCTGGTCCTGAAGGGTTTGGGCATATTCCCAGCTGACTCAGGGCATTCCCTCGCCCCATGCGTCTCTGTGGCCCCTGTGCCATAGAGCAGTGACCCTTTACGTGTGAGTCTGTATCTGGGCTCTAGTCTGTCCTTGTCCCAGTTTACCCCTGTCTTGACAACTTGGGCTTTTTTGTTTTAATTAATAAAAAATTAAACCATATTAAAAATGTATGTTATGAAACGGTCACCCATGTGGTTCATGCCCAGGACAGTGTCTTGACAAAAATAAATAAATAAATAAATAAATAATACTCCACTGGAACTAAGGAATTTTAAAATAATTCGACAACTTTATTTGTATTTCCTGAGCATCATTTTTTGAGCACCTTCCTTCTGCCTCCCTTAGCTCACTCTCCTGTTTTCTATCACTGAAGTCAAGAAAAAAGAGACAACCCTCCTTGGAGGGTGAAGGGGGAGGAGGGCAGAAAAATCCAGAAAACCCAGAGTCCCTTTTTGACTGATCAGAGAGGAGGCTAGAGAGACTCACCATTAATCATTTGTTCTTATTTTGTCTGGTTCTAGAAGCCATATAAGCTTTTTCTAAGTTTCAGTAAATGGCAGGAGGGGAATAATCTATATTTTCAACTAATTCAACTATTATAAGTTTAATGTATTCCTTCCTGGTCTTCATTTCACATGTCTAATTGGTCGTTACTTTTTAATTTGATGTAAGTATTATAGTATATTTTGCATTATTGCAACTTCTTCTGTCATAAATGAACATATTTGATTGAGTTTACAAAAATCTACCTAATTTCTCCCACTGTCAAGCTTTTAGGTGGCTTCTGATTTTTCTTAGAATAGATGATACTGCCATGAATATCTTCGGATACGTAGCTGTTTTCCTTCTGTTGAATTATCTCTTCCCTGGTTTCCCTAGACTGATTTCTTTACCAGTTCCTGTGACCCGTGGCAGTGTGGAGTTTCAATACACGCATTGTGAATTAATCTACACTTTAATGAGGTTGAAATTTTTTCCATGCATTTCCCAGTCACACCTCTTCACTTTGGGCGTCGACAGAGCAAGGCCTCAGCATTTTCTTACCCATGTGTATGCCACACCTGTAGGGGACAAAAGTGGCAGTGAACGGGCTTGGGTCAGGCCACATGCTCCTCTGGGCCGGAGCGGTGTGGGATTTATCTCGTGTCTTCCGTGCTTGGCACAGGGCGCGCCCACGGCACGCGCTTGATTGGTATTTGCTGAGTGAGTGAAGTCGTATTTGTTTCAAACCCTCTTTGCCACCGATTTTGCCATCTGTGCTCTGTGCGTGGAAGGAATAGACGTTTGATTGTCTATTATGATAATGATGACATATGGTATGTTTATTTTTAGTGGCATCTGTCATGAATAAGAGTCCCCCGTTCAGTTCTCGCGGTCTGACAATCTTAGGGATGGTTTCTCCTGAGGCCATTCCGGTCACTCTTGATATTAATAAAAATTCCTACAGAAGACGAATGTGGTATGAAGACTGACGTGTAGAGAGTGCCATGACTTTGCTTTAATGCATCGGCACACGTCTACGCAGACCTTACGACTGTTTTGCATTTCGGCGACACCGGACTCCCTGCACCGCTGGGGTGCACCGCTCCCCTCTTGCCTCCTGGTCTTTGAGCATGACTTCTGTTTGCCGCCATCTCCTCCCCGCCTGCCCCATCTCCACCCCGTGGCCAGCTTATCCAGAGTCCCTCCGGATTCCCAGCTTAACGAACACCCTCCCGGCCTCCCCATCTCGTGGGCTGGTTGGGGCGTTCCTCCTCTAATTCCTTCTCGCACCCCGAGCTTCCCCCCTCACAGCATTTCACATCGCACATCAGAATCGTACACCAGGACTGTCTCTGGTTCTTTCTTACCCTTGCTCCACCCTTTATCCGCAGATCTGTCGCAGCCCCGGGGCGTGGTAGCAATGAAAGGTTTATTGTCAGATGAATAAAAATAATTCAAACTCCACTTATATCAACCTTCTCTAGCTCACCTAATGAATAATTTCATCAGGCTACAGGGGAGACTCAGACCCAACTTTCTATTCTTTCTTTTTTTGCCCCTCACCTGAGGATATTTTGTTGTTGTTGTTGATTTTAGAGAGAGGGGAAGGGGGAGGATCAATGTAAGAGAAAAAACATCAGTCGGTTGCCTCCCGCACGCACCCCAACTGGGGATCGAACCCGCAACCTTTCGGTGGATGGGACGATACCCTGACCCCCTGCGCCACCCGGCCAGGGTCTGGCTTTCTGTTCTTTATCACCCCTGCTCGTTGTCAGGCTCTGCTCTCTCCTCCCTGTGACCAAGAAAAAACAAGTCTGGATTTCCCTTTCTGCTCATGTTGTTTTTTAAGGTCTAGGGCAGCGATCCTCCACTGGGGCCAAGTTAGCCTCGAGGGGATGTTTGTTCAAGCCCAGAGACATCTCTGGTTTTCATGACCACAGCAAGGCTGTGCTGCTGGCGTCCAGGTAGAGGCCCCCGGTGCAGCCCCCCCACGAAGATGCATCGTCGGCTGCGAGGTCAGGCGCCCGGAAGCTGAGAACCCTGTTCTGCAACGTCCTTTCTACTTACTTTAGTGGCCCCTCTACCACCCCTGAGCAGTCTCCACTTCCCCTGAAGCCCGAATGACGGCGAGGACTTCACCAGAGGTGGCTAGAACACCGTGCCTGCTGCCGTGGTCCCCAGCGCTGCTGGTGCCAGCAGAGCTGTAGCCCCAAAGGGGCGCGTGGAGAACCTCAACAGCCCGTCAGAGGGCTACTTGACACAAAACTATTTAATTGACATGTGCAAGCCTTTATTTTCACACACAGGTAGCACTGCCACAAGTTAAGTAGCAATGCTGGAAAGCCTCCCATGAAATATTAACAATGTAATTTGATTTCAAAATGCTCCATGCAGTTGTCCTCCGTGGAAGACACAGAGTGGGAGCAGAGAGCACGGCCCGGGGCCTCAGACCCTGTCCCTGCCCGTGGGCAGCTCCCAGGACCGATGAGCCCCCAGCCGGAAGTCAGTGCAGGTTGACAGAGCACACCCACCCCCGCTCGAAACCTTTCTCGGGCCATCGCCCCACGGCCCCCAGTGTCACCCCCATAACTCCCCGCCTCGTTCTTCAGGTCCAGACTGGCCTCCGGGCTGTCCTCAAACAGGCTTCCCATGTCCCAGCCTCAGAAGTTTATCCTCCCCGAACTTTCTACATAATGCACTTCCTTCTTTCATTCAGGTCTCTCGAAAGCCCCTTTAACCCAGTGGTCTTCTCTGACCACCTGTATGAGGTAGGGCAACCCCATCCCCGACTACCGCCTCCCTTTGTTTCCTTAGTCTTTGCAGGGCCCATCGCCTGACAACTCAAGAGTTTCAGTTGTCAGTTTCTCCAAGGAGAAGGGCAGCCCCCCGTGGCGAGGTCTTGGGCTGTTCACAGCTATAGTCTCAGTGCCTAGAACGGGGCCCAGAACACACGGTCCACACAGTAAATTGCTGTGGAGTGAATGACCCCGCTGTTGCAATGTTGTAGGGGGCTCACGCCCCTAATGGGAAAAAAGGAGGAAGTCCGCTGGTCAGTCCGGCAGGTGGGTGGGGAGACCCTGCTCGGTGATTTGCCAGCGCTCCCCTGGGGGGTGGCGACAAGACCGTAAAGCCTTCTCCTCAGGAACCGCCTCTGGCCAAGTGAAACCAAGGAGGCTTTGGGGGCTCACAGAATCGTTGGGAAGACTGAGAACGCGGGACGGGCAGGAACTGGGGTTGCCCCTAGGAACGAGGCAGCAGAGAGGTCTTACAGCCGGAGGCGTAGTCAGGCTGCGAACACGGGGCCACGGGACCTGTGCTGATTTCCTTTCTCCTCGTTACCAGTCGCAGGGTCAAGGCTCTAGCAAAGAACGCCCCATGTGTCACCCTTAGGGTACAGGCTGAGTGTTCGGAGCAGGATGAGGGCGGGTCTGGCAGGGGACGACTGCAGCGCCCCGTGAGGACCAGGGGCCTGTGTTTCGGCAGGTAGCGTGCACTGAAGTTATCCCTGGAAAGAGCCTGGCATGCCGGTGGGAAATAGAAAGGAACTCCCAGCAGAGGACACATGCCCCTCCGCCCTTGTCCTCAGGGAGAGGACTGTCACACCGCAAGTCAATGACGCATCAAGCCTAGTGCCCCGGAGGTCACGCTGACGCTTGCAGCTGCAGGAACTATGAGGAAATGGCCTAACGGGCCCTAGAGTCCCCCTCACCCACTTAGGGAGATTATAGCTAAGCAGACGTGGGTCCTCGCTTTCCCGCTGGGCCTCGGGGCCCGGTCTTCTGGAGGAGATCTCCGGGAAGTGTCTCCAGAGAAGCGCTCCCTAATGCGTGTTCCGTGGGACACTTGGCCCGCAGGACCCTCGTCACGTGAAGGTGGACTTGCACAAATATGCCGGTGAGCGCACTGAAGGGCTCTAAGAGCCCGCCACAGAGCAAACAGCCCACCTCAGGGACGCAGTTTTGCCCAAAGCCACCTGACCAAGCAATGTGTTCATGAAGTGCATTAGTGGTTAGCATCCTGCTTAGCTGGTAAGCAAGGGACCATCCATCTTTCAGGAAACTTGACCCGGAAGAGAGCATACTTTCACGGGGTGAACCCCCTGCAGCCCTTCTCGCATCTCCTCGGGCTGCACGTGTTGTGAGAAAGCAGAGCGATTCAGTGGGCAGCCCGTGGGGACGCAGCGTGCGCTGAAGCCGGCCCGTATTCCTTTTACCTCGGCTGACCTTGTCTGAGCGGTTCCTCCCTTTCTCTAATGATCTCAAAGACGCAAAATGAAGCGGCAATTAGGTGATGTCGAAGTTAACCTGGGGACTGAAATTCAGTTCTTTCAATTCCTCACATTGTTCGCCAGAATTTTGATTGCAATCTTTCCTTTGAACAGCCGACGGATTTGGGATTGGAGAGCTTCCAAGGGGATGCCGGAGTCCACCTCCAAACGTGAGGGCCTCGCTCTCCTTTCTTCTCCTGGTGAACGGCCGGCTCTCCTCTGAACTGAAGCCAGGTTACCACGCACACGGGGCAGTTACTTCAGCCTCCCTGCCCCTCCCCTTAGCCCAGGCCAGTCCTGTGTTGCCCTGCGGAGATCACGTGCCTCCCGAGCCCCTGACCGTCCAGGTGAGCAGGGAGGGAGCGCGCCTGGCCGGCTGGCGGCTGCACTCAGGGAGCAGCTGCAGTGAAGCCCAGGGTTTGGCCTCCGGGCATCAGCTCAGGGCCCCATGAGCCTCCCACCTGGCGTCCCGTGGGAGAGGCTCGGCACTGTGACAATACAGCTGTACCCTGGCTTCAGATACATCCTTCCAGCTTCCAACAGGATCCCTGCAGCTCTGAAATCACAGATGAAATGGATCGTGATGGACCCTGAACTCTGCGTTGAGCTGGGAAAGGGCTGCAGGCCTCCCCGGTCGGCGGGGCTGGCGGGGCAAGAAACGGTGCCGACTCTAAAACCGCTTCACCGGGAGCACGTAGCCCTGATTTCCGCGTGACAGTGAACGTGTCCTTGGGGTCGTCGACGTCTCTAAACTCTCCTCTGACACTTGGTGGGGACAGGTCCTCCCAGCAGCTACCTCACGACAGAGGCCGCCTTGCTAAACTGAAGCAAAGCTCGGTGAAACCGGGTCGGCCAGGTGGGTGGCTTCTTTAAGCAACGGAGGCCAGTGGGTTATTTTCCTACCCGAGGAACAGCCCCGCTGTATTATGTCTCGTGGACGATGAGGGAGACCCTGCTGCGGTCCCTGGGGGTAAAACAATGTCATAGCGCCCGATTTACCAGAGCGACCCCTGAAGGCCACTTGCAGGGGGCAGATCCCCTTCCTGTCTCTGTGTGGCTCAGGCCTGCGGTCCTGAAGCCAGACCGAAGCCCCTGAGGTGAGTGTAGGGCAGCAGGAGATCCACTGTCAGAGAAAGGATGTTAAGAGTTCATTTCTGGGGTGGGCAGTTACCGGTAAGGGGTGGGGGTCTCCAGGGCCTACGTGATGCGATTTCACTTCCCTTGGACCCTCAGCAGAAAGAACCCCAGCCCCAGCTGCTGGGGAGAGGGTGATCTTATGTCAGTGCGAGTCTGTTGGGTCTGCTTCTGAACATGCTGGGCCAGGTTGCCCGGAACGAGAGGCCGGCTGGTTCTCCTTATCAAAACACGCAGGTGCCTCTTGGAAAAGGCCCGGAACGACACCCAGTCCACGAAGCCTGAGTCTCTTCTTACCACGCAGACGGCTCCTCTGCGCGGCACGTGAAAACTCCTTCGGCCGCAGCTCGAGGCCTGGGTTCCGGACCAGCCTGTGGGTGGCTCAGCTGCTCTGCGACTCGGTTTTGTCATTGGCAAATAGGACAAGGTCTCCAAAGATCTCTTTGGCTTTTACATTCTTGGGGCCTCCAAATGGTTGTTGTAGTAAATTCAAAATGCCAAGGTCTATGTCTTATTTATTTATGTATTTTCAGGGCCTTTCTCCAAGGTGGATGGATGGGTAGACAGATGGAGGGTGGGCGGACGGATGTGTGGATGGATGGATGGAAGGCTGGGCGGATAGATGGAAGGGAGGGAAGGATGGAGGGAGGGAGAAGGATGGAGTCGGGGGATGGGGTGCTCCGGCAGTCACCCCTCCCTGGGGTCCTTATCGATGGAGAGCTCTGGCGCTCACAGTGACCTTCTGCCCGCTTCCTACGGTCCCTGGGAGCGCTGGGCCAAGGGGAGGGGCGTGGTCTGGCTGGAGGCCAGTCTCCACGGTGCACGTCGTTGGTGCACGTCGTTGGCTCCCGCCTCTCGGCATCGGGAACAGATCAGTAATGAGCCATCCGGGGATTTCGCCGAGTGGACAGTTCTGCACACTTGGCAGTCACCACCCCTAAACTGGGTGTCTCCTCAGCCACACACCGCTGCCTTCCTGACCTCCATCTACTTCCTGAGGCTTCTCTGAGGCCAGGCCCACCCACTCTCCACTTTGCTCCCAGGCAGGAATGCATCTTGCGGTCCCAGGTCCGCTATGGAAGGGCTAGGAGGTGACCGCTTGCATGGGTTCCCCCGGCCGCATGGGTCGCGGTCCCTGCCATCAGCCACCACTCTACCCCCGGCTCTCTCTGGTCTCTGAAGAGACTCCTGAATGTCCCTTGTGTAGCTGTTGGGTCTAAACAGGGCTCCTTGTGACACTGCCAAGGCAGGAATTAAGATTCCAAACACAGGCCGCTGCTCCATCCAGTGTCATCCTCTGTGGGCGCGGGAGGCGGGGCAGCCTCCAGACGTGGCATTTAGAGCTCTAACCGATCGTGAATGACGAGGGCTGATGTCTGTGCCATTCGTTTACCACCCTGGCCTCTGGCTGCATTAATTGTAAAGGGTGACAGTGTAGACCGACAGCTTCTTAAATGCTAATTCTGCCTCTCTGGCAAGGGAGCAGAAGCCCAGCTTATCCTCTCTCACAGGCCGACAGGGGCAGGACCCCCTCCGGCAGTGTTTTCTGACGAGCTGCTTCTGATGGACGCGCTCTAATGAAGGGGAGACATCTGGCCGGGGACCGTCCTGGGCCCCCTCGACGGGACGCCTGCTTCACGCTCAGCCCATCTCAATTACCAAGGAAAGCTGGGGCAGAGATACGCGGCAGGTGCTGGTAGCGGGCTTCCAGCTGCCCGGCAGATGCAGACACATCTGAGAGACCTATCCTTGATGCGATGGCTTGAAACCAGGACTGCTTTCAAAAAATCTTTGAATTCCACGTACTTACAATTTCGGTTGGACTTATCAGAACAACGGGTGCTCTCCAGGGAGGAGCAGCATTTGGAGGATGACAGGCTTGTGAATGACAGGGCTCCCCACACACTCTGTGCTCTGTGTGCATGTGACATGCTTCCCACTGGCGAATCCACATACTCGGTATTCAGCACGGACAGGAGCTGCCGGCCCTGCAAAGGTCTGCCCGGGCCGCGGCCAGGCAGTGCGGGCATTGACGGATGCCAGCTGGGGGTGACGGGGCTCAGCCCCCAGAGGCCGACCGTGAGCCCCACTGCGAGAGAGCCTGCCTTCCGTGCTCACCAGCCTCTCTTGGACCTTGCAAACGCCCCCCGGGTTTAGCTTACACTCACTAAGTGACACTGCTCAACTTTCTTTCCTCTTAATATAAAGATAACAAAACCAGTGGCTGCCTGTGTGCTGCGCACGGGGCATGGGGCCAGCGCGGCCTCGTTTAATCCCCTCAGCGACCCTTTGATGCAGAGCCTGTCATCGTCCCCATTTTAACACGTTTTAATAAGAAAACAGGCCAGACAGCTTGAATCCCTGGGGACCTGGCACTCGACCAGCCTGCCGCCGCGCCTTTATGTTAAAAACCTGCACTCGACAAAACTTCGCCGGATGCCTACCAGGGGCTGCGTCCCAAAAATGCCGGGAGGAGGGGTCCCCGTGTGGCCCTGGTGCGGTCACCGTGGGATGAGCTGCTGCAGTTGGTGCTGGGGAGGCAAAGGAGGAGGGAAAGGTGACTGTTTCGGAGGAAGAGCTGGGTGGGGCTGGGACACAGCGGGCGGGGGTGGGGCGGGGGGAGGGGGGTCCCTGGGGTTGGGGTGGGGAGAGTTGGCAGTGAGGGAGGGCACACGCTGAGGACAAAGAGAAGGGAGAGGGCAGAGCCTTTTCCACGTCCCTCTGCTGGGCCCTGTGCTCGTCTGGTCTGAAGTCAACAGTCCCTGTGAGTGACAGACAGCTCTGCAGCCCCTGCAAGCCCATGGTGACAGGGCACAGGCAGCTGCTTTGGGGCAGCCCAGCCAGACTCACCCCCGACACTCAGTGGTCCTGACACCTGGGCAGGTCCCTAAACCTCCGAGTGCCCATTCCTTTACTTCTGGACATATCAAGAGGATTAGGACAGTGGCCGTGTGGCGTCGTCCTCAGTGCCTCCCTTCCCCTGCCACCCACATCCAGTCCTTGGGCAAACCTTTGGCCTCTATTTCCAACACATACCCACAGGCATCCATCCCCCAAGCGCCACTCATGGGTCTCCCTGCCTTCCCTCCCACCCCTTCGATTCATACCATCACGGGGGAGCCGGTGTTCCGAAAAGGAAGCCAGCGCCAACCAGCGTGGCTCAGTGGGGTTGGGCATCGACCTTCAAAGCGAAGGTTGTGGGTTCGATTCCCAGTCAGGGCACAGGCCTAGGCTGCGGGTTCGGTCCCTGATCAGGGTGCGTTACCAGAGCCAACTGATCGGCGTTTCTCTCTCACGTCAGCGTTTCTGTCCCTCTCCCTCCCCCTCCCTTTCCTTTCTCAAACAAACAAATTGAAAAACCAAAGAGGAAGCTGGAGCTCCGGGGCCCCTCTCCCAAGCCGTTGGCAAGGGCCCAAACCACTCGGTACTTGCCATTTTGTATTCTGTTTCTTAAACAAGTTCACCCAAAAGATACTGGCTTGAGGCCTCACAGGCCCTGGGGCCACCCCCCGCGAGCACAGGCGGTCTTCTCTCCAAGTCGGCTGCATCCTCGGAGTCCTCCTCTCCAACCTGCAGCTGCTTCTGCATGAAACAGAAAACCCGCTAGCCCAGCCCTCGCCTGGTGCCTCTCCTGTCCGCTTCTCCAGCCACTTCTCTGACCACCCCTTCTTCCTCGGCCCCACTGCGCTGCCCAGGGTCTCCCTGTAGCTCCTGGGACGCGCTGGGCTCTTCCCTCCCTCAGGACTTTTGCACATCCTGTGTCCTGTCTCCGAAACACGCCCACTTTGGCTGCTGGTGCGGCAGATTCCCTTTCCACCTGCCGGAGCTGGAGCAGAGACCCCTCTGTTCTGCTCTCACATCTCCTTGTGGCAACACTTTCGCTTCTTTCTTTGTCCACTTGTTTTTCTCCTGTTCTGAATGTCGAGAATATCTAGTCCAGAAGGACAGCGGCCCTTGCCGTTGTGTTCCACGTTGCACGCCTGGCACCCAGCGCGGTTCCGGGCACACAGGGAGTTCTTAGTAAAAGGGGGGCCCAGACTCCTGGTTTTCCCATTTCTGTCATCCAGGCCTTCGACATCCGAGAACTTCCTTGGTGGCAGGGACTTGGACAGAGAAGAATCAACACTGAGCACAGGCAGCAGCAACACCAGGACCCAGGAGCAGATGTATAGATGGTTGCAAAAGGACAAACAGTGCGTGAGTCCACTTACACGAGGTGTCTAAAATGGCCAGATCCGTAGAATCGGTGACTGCAGTGGGGACAGCCAGGGGCTGGAGGGAGGGGGGCGGGACACTGCTACTCAGTGAGCATAAAGTTTCGGCTAAGCAAGATGGACACGCCCCAGAGACCCACTGTGTCCCCC
>PVJD01012102.1:0-41776 GCA_004026545.1 Mormoops blainvillei
TGGGTTGGGGAGGGAGGAAAGGGAGAGAGCGGGAGAGAGAGACTGGAGCAGGGCAAGACCAGGAGGGAGGAGGACGAGAAAGCGGGCGGGGGAGGGGGGGTAGGTGGGGCGGTAGATGGGGTGGGTGGGGCGGGTGGGGGAGTAGGCGTCCGAGTTTCCTGCCAGCTCCCGCCATCCATCATCCTTTCCTGGAGGGCAAATCAGTATTCCTCCCTCTTGTTCTCTCCCCAAATGTTCTGAATTTAGAAAAGAAAGAGCAAAACCCTGACAAATGCATATTGTTTTCCAACTCTACATGCTGCATCCGCTTCCACCCCCACGCAGATGCCATGCTTCTTCCCGGCTGCTGAGTGTCCGGGTGGCAGGCCTGGGCCGCCTGCCACCACCGCTGGCGGCGCCTGCTGCAAGCACAGATGGAGCCAATGAAAGGAACTGCTGGCTCACCACCGGGGGTCACTTGCTTTCACGAGAAGATTCTGGGCCATTTCTTGCAGGAGGAGCATTTCCAGCATGGCCCTGCTGGCATGACCCTCTGACAACTCACTTGTTTGGAAACTAATTGTGAAGCCATTTATTCTTCCTGTTTAAAAGCACCCTATCACTCATTCCTGTTGCCCTGAGCAGCAGCAGAACAGAGATGACCACTTCCTCTGTTCAGGTGAGGAAACTGAGGCTCGGAGAGTGGAACATTCACTCGAAGGGAACAGTGCTAAGAACCAGGATCAGTGGGTTCAACAAACGTGTTGAAGCCTCTAGAACATCCCATGGGCCCCAGTGGCCCGAGTTCTGATTCCACCCCTCACTTGCCGCTAAAGTCAGAAATATCCCAGATTCAGTCCCCTCCAGTCCAATCACATGACTGAGTGCCTTTGAGCAGACATAGGAAATCCCACACAACCCCCTTTGTTAATAACGGCTGACACTCCCATAACGCTTCCTATGGGCCGCTCTTCTAAATACTTCAATATGAATGAGGACCTTGTGAAGTATTATCATGTATCGTTTACAGACTGAGGAAGCTAAGGCCCAAAGAGGTGCGGTGACTTGCCCAAGGCCACGCAGCTATGAAGTGGTAGGGCTGGTATTCACACCCAGATCGCCTTATCGCGTGGCAGCGGGCCCCACCGCTGGCCCACACGGCCTCTGGACACCAGTCCTTGGGGCTCATACCTGGGTTTAGGCCTCAGTTTGCACTCAGTCTCTGAGGGATTTGGTCAAGTTTGACTAAGCTTTGCGTCCTCTTTGGTAAGAGGAATCGCTAGAGAAATTTAAGAGCCCTCTGCCCACTTGCTGCCTGTTGCTCTGCTGTAACCGGGATCGAGTGTCAGGAAGCTGC
This sequence comes from Mormoops blainvillei, assembly GCA_004026545.1. Taxonomy (NCBI): domain Eukaryota; kingdom Metazoa; phylum Chordata; class Mammalia; order Chiroptera; family Mormoopidae; genus Mormoops; species Mormoops blainvillei. The sequence continues at coordinate 1,337 of PVJD01012102.1, forward strand.
CCACGCGCTCCGTGGACGCCGCGGTTCGGGACAGGACCGTGGCCGGGACCTGTGCCTCTTAGACCAGTGTCTTTGGTTTTCTTCTTTACATTTCTAACTAACTGCAAATCAGTGCTTTCATAAGCATAATGAAATGGAAGTACTAGAAAAGTGAACATAGAAAATACGAGTGCAAACTCGCATAGTTAGAGTCACCCCATGTAAAACCGCTGTTAAATTGCAAAGAAGGGCCCTGAGCACTGACACTCCATTTCTGTGTGTATCTCTGTGTGGCCCAGGAACAAACAGCAGACCGGTGGTGGTCATTGTTTCATACTTTGAAAAGCATTTCCCTAAAAGACTCAAATTTTAATCGCCAAGAAATAGGGGACCCTGGTGCCAAGCCTTGGCTTTATAAAGTGTAGGGGGGTCACATCAGAAACATGGATTGGATTGGAATGAAGACTTCGCTGTGACTCAAGAGTCATCATTTGAATCAAGACGACAGACTTGAGTGCAGGAAGTTCCCCTAGATGTTGGCCCTAAAGCCAGCTCCCCGCAGAAGGACAGTCGCCTGCCCCTTGCTCAGGATTTTAATTTGTTGCCAGGCAAAAGGGTCGTACATGAGCTGTACACACAAGCTGCTCTGCCTGCAAGTGTCTCTGTGGCTTCTGGAGTTTTCCATTCTCCGTCATTGCTGGCCTGGCACCTTGCCTTTCCATGTACCCGTCATTGACCAACCTGCTGGCAATTCTGAACAGGCAGAAAGGCATCCAGAGGCTCTTCAAGGAGGGCACAGGCCCATGGAGAGAGAAGGTGACATTTGTCTGGAAAGAGGCAAAGATGGGGCAGAGTGTTATGGGCTGAATTGTGTCCCCGAAAAATCATGTGTTGAAGTTCTAACTCCCAGCACCTCAGAATGTGACCTTGTTTAGAGATGAGGCCTTTAAAGAGGCTAGGAAGGTAGAAGGAGGTCATTATGGTGGACCCTCATCCAGTATGGCTGGTTTTCTTATTAAACAAGGAAATCAGGACACAGACACACACAGAAGGAAGACCAGGTGAGGACGCGGCGAGAAGGCTGACGTCTACAGGCCAAGCGGAGAGGCCTCAGAAGAAACCAGCCCTGCCGATACCTTGATCTCAGACTTCCAGCCTCAAGATCGGTGAGAAAAATACATTTCTGTTGTGTAAGCGCCCAGTCTGGTACTTTATTGCGGCAGCCCGAGTAGATTATACAGCAGCGGTGAGGGGTGCTGGAGAGTCGGCTTTCCTACAGACCACAGGCTCCTGGCACAGAGCCGTCTCCCCACACTGTAATGTCACCTTCCCTTTGGACACCAATCAAGGAAAACAGGGAACGTAATGCTCAACCTGGAGCGAGAAGTCCCAGCATGGTCACTCAGGAGTTGTGTGATCTTGGGCAAGTCATTTAACCTTGCTGAGCTTTGGTTTTATATATAATTATATATTATAGGATTATATATATATAATTATATAATTTATATAATTTATAATTTATATATAATAGGATTAATAATTCCTGCTTTAATATTTCACAAAATAGTTGAGAAGTTCAAGTGTAGAAAGTAATAGGAACTATAAAACATTGTAAATGTGAGGGATTGCTATTAAGGATAGTAATATTATAGTATTCATAATAAAAATATTTATTAAGTTTCCAGTGCAGTTAGAAAATGCAAACAATCTTTTTGTAGTCCAGGAAGGAATAGGAGATTTACACAAATAAAGCGATGTGCATGATGGCACACAATGAAACTTAGTTCATGACACGGAAAGAAAGTGTTTAGACAAAGCAAAGCATCACGGCCTCGTGTGCATGTGGCGCCGCTCATCCATTCATCAAACACTTACCGGGAGCTTTTGTGTGCCCACGCTGTTCTATCAGAGATAGAACCGTGAACAAGATAGCACACCCTCAGAAAGTCTACCTTCTAGCAATAAACAAACATGTTGCTGACCGTGACAGGTGGCGATACAGCAGAGAAGGAAAGAAGGTGAGGAAGTGAGGGACAGAACTGTGTCACTACACGGGAAAGAACATTGTAGTTGGTATCAGCGCTTTTACCTAACAGAGCTGGACAGAGCTGTGCAGAATGAGCAGGACTTGATTAGGTTGCTGGGGAGGGCGTTGGAGCGGAGAGAACGCTGCCAACAGGCCTTATGTGGGATTGGCCAGGACGGTGCTGCAATTCTCAGATGTCACCACCAGGTGGCAGAGTAACTTCAGGCAAAAGGTCTACCAGGTGTCTGGGAACAAAGTTCTTTCGTCCTCCAAATGAGGAGCCCCAAGATGTTTGGGAGGCTAGGGGAACAGCAGATAGATCCCTGAAGGGTGAGAAGGTGGAATAAATTCCTTGCCTGACCACTGGTTGGAGCTTTCTGAGAGTCGCTGTATCACCCACTTCCTCCCCATGGCTACCACCCCCAGATTGGCAAAAAGACAAGCACTTGGTAAACTACAAGGCATTTTAGAAATCCAAAGGAACATTATTATTCCACAGAGAATCAATAAAATAAAACTCTTCCGTGGCGCCATAAGAAGGGCCGAGAAATCCAAGTTTCTAAAAAGCCAGGTTGGGGTTTTACAAGTCAATGAACGAATGGTCTGTCCCAGCCCGGGTTCTTGCTTGGCGCCATCTGGTGGCAGTTATCTGCTCTGGCTTAAATGTCAAAGGCGATTCTGTGTCCTAGGACTTGCTGGGACTTCCCAAAACAGAGGCAGATTCCAAGACTTGCCTAATTGGTGCCATTTTGTTGGACTTTTTGGAGAAAGTTGGGGCACAGGGACCCATCCTCTGCTTCTCCACTTCTTGAATTAGGATTACCTGCAGTTTCTTCACCCGGCTTTGCCCTCTCCTCCCAGCCTGCCCCCCACCCTGAGAATATTTGATATTAATTCTGTTATATCCAAATTCCTGTTACCCTGTGCTGTGTTATTTTGGGTTTCTACTGTATTGGAATTACCTCTTCTAAAGAAGCAGCTTTCCATTAGATACCTGTGTCCACCACGTGATCTTCTTCCCGAAGGACCTGATATGTGTGCGTTTGTGTGTGTATTCATGTGTGTATGCACGCACACATTTGTACAGGGCAGAGGGAGGGACTGAGGGAGGAAAGGGTGTTTGCTCAGTTATCTTATCCTTTTCACATTCAGATGACTCTCAATAAATCAACTAGTTCCACTAAGACTTTTTCCTACTCCACCAACCAAAATGGACCCAGCCTCCCTCCAGCACGCTTTGGAATTCCCTTCCGTTGCTACCTTCCCTTATTGTCTTCTTATTTCCGAGCATGCTCAGAAGGTCCTGAAAGTGGTGGGCTCTGAGCACCATCCCGTCTCCCCTTCCTTCTGGGAGGGCAGTGGAAGGATATCCTTTAAAAGCAGTCTGTGCTCAACAAGCAGTAAAGGTCGTGCTTCATAGCTGAAGGTCAAAAGGCACAGGAAGCAATCCTGCACGCTGGGCTTCTCACTGATCTCCTTCCCAGTTGCCTTCTTTTCTCACAGGACAATGACCCTGTGAGGCAGAAACACCCTTGGCTTTAAAATGCAGTCATTCACTCCTTCACTCATGTAGTCATTCATTCATTTTGTTGTGGATTCCAGTAGATGGTAAGTGCCCTTCTCTGTGCTGGGAGGCCCAATAACAGGCAGGGCCTGGCCACTGTCGCCGGGGAGCCCAGTGTCTGGCTGGGGAGGCCCAGTCCCCGGCAGCATCAGAGGTCGACAGAGGCAGTAATAAGAGTAATCCATCAGAGGCGTGAACGGTGGGCCGCATGTCCAGAGGACTGAGGACAAGGTTTCCTGTGACTTATTTTGCTCAGATAACCTTGTTCAGAATTCGGGAACTGCAGAGGGCCTTCGCTTCCTGACCCTGGCAGTGCTGACCAGTGGGTCCATGGGAGCGAGTGAGGGGAACAGCCAGGAAGGACGGAACAGTGTCTCCTCATCCTGCGCTGTCCCAGAGGCTCTTGGTGACGAGGGTGAAGTCCCCAGCCCATCCTTGTAGGGAACAAACAAATCGTCGCATACTGCTTCGTGCTGGGTCGAGCCCCAAACTCTCCTCTTATAAAGCATCCCCAATCCCCTTTTCTTTCCTTGGGTCTGTTTGATGGGAGCCAACAAGCCACTTCCAAAAGCAGGAGCTTTGCAGAATCCCTGCTTCCAAACTTCGCTGCCCAAACCACAGGGACCACTGCACATTTGGGTGACAGCAGTGGGGAGGGACCGAGTGGTGGAAAGCCCTGCGGGAAATGACTGGAGATTATTGAAGGGAGAAAGGGGCTCATTCTCCTGTCCCGCCTCAGCCAGCTTTCGTGTCAGTGTGCAGAAGAGAGTATCTTGATGTGGTGGGAGCTGCTGGTTATGAAGAAACTTCTCATCTTCCTCCTAGTTTCAAGGATAGGGAATGTTTGATTGAAGCCAGAGACCCCGCTTCGAACTCACTGATACCCTGAAGTTGGAACTTTCGAGAAATCCCTTTCTTTGAAGAGAGGGAGATCACGGGAGTGTTAATAACAGCAAAGCCGGAGATGAGGGGTGGGTGGGGGCTCCAGGGAGCCTCTCCCTACCCTAATCTCCCCAGCACTGGGCCTAAAAGCAAAGCTGTTCTCCCAGCTGTTGAGAGCCGAGCCCGGCGCACAAGGGCCACGTGGGTCTCCTGCTTTCATCCGCAAAACTTGAGCCTTTCTTTTTCTTCTGCGTGAGCCGTTTTTTTCAGGCAGAAAACACGTTTCTTGGGCATAGCCTCAAGTTGAAAATCTTCAAGGACTTATTCTGTCCAAATGAATGGAAAAAATCAAGATAAGCCTCTCCATTTTGATCATCCTCTCGCTTTATGGTAGAAGTAGCCTCAACGTGCTGTGAAAGGGTCATTTTTCCTGCCTAATCATGAAAATTCAGGCAATTACTAGGAAATGGAACAAGTTATACTGATAAGGAGAATTAGGCCTCTCGCCACTCTCCTGGCTTTATTCCATGTCTTGATGAACCCTTAGATGAGGATTAATATAATAAGGATGTTTATTGAACAAATTTATGTGCGATGTTAAACACTACGTGTGCTGTGAAATCTCATCTCCAGTCCCCATAACCCAAGGAAGCAGGCCCTGCTATCTATCTCCATTTGACAGATGAAGAAAATGAGACCCGTGGGGGTTGAAATAACTTGTCCAAGGGCAAGAACAAGTGGTGGACTTCCCACTCCGGGGCCGCCCCCATGAGGCTGATGAGAACCACCCAGAAATGTGCAAGCCCTATGGAACCAGCCTGCCTTTGGTTCTGAGTTGCACGTGGTCTCTCCCACTGCGGACTGGGCCTCTTTTGCCCTTGCTCATGGCCTTTGCCCCGTGGCCACCCTCCAGGCCTCCAGATTTTCCAAATGAGATGCACACATTAAAAAAAAAAATAAATGTGGCCCTGGCTGGTGTGGCTCCATGGATTGAGTGCCAGCCGGCGAACCAAGGGGTCACTGGTTCGATTCCCAGTCAGGGCACATGCCTGGGTGCCGGTTGGGCTCCCAGCAGGGGGCGTATGATAGGCAGCCACACACTGATGTGTCTCTCCCTCTTTTTCTCCCTCTTTTCCCCCTCTCTAAAAATAAATAAATAAAATCTTTTAAAAATATTAATGTGTATCACTGCACCATCTGAGGGGAAAATAATCAACAGTTATTTTAAAAGAAGGCTCTGAGTTCTAATAATAATACTTTCACTCTAAATGTTCACCCCTGCCTACACTCCCCATTTTCTGTGTCCTTAAGGCCTCTGGGGTTTTTTGGGGTTTTTTTCCATCCATTTATCGGATGTCTGCTGAGACACCTTCCCCAGGGCCAGGTGCTGGGAAATCAGGCCGTGAGCAAAAAGAAGCGGGCAATGCTTGGGGGAGCGTCACCTAGAGTGTGCAGGAGACAGGCAGCTGTGAGAAAGCTGCAGCTGCAATGAAGGTGATGCAGGAGACATTACTGGTGACAACATGGAAACGAGATGAGGGTCTGGCCTGGGTGGGATGTCCTGGAGGGCTTCCTGTGCAAGGGACATAGAAACTGAGATAGGAAGAGCAGGAAAACAATGAAGGAAAGGACATTCCAGGCACAGGGAACAATAAATATGTGCCAAGACATCAGCAAGAGGAAACAAGGTGAACCCGAGAGTCTGAAAGAGGGTCATGTGGCTGTGGAGGGAGAATTCTGGGCCGTGCATGGTGCAGACGAGGCTGGAGAGCTGGGCAGGGGCAGACCAGAGCGGTCCAAGGAGGCCATGGCTCAGGGAGCTTCGTCCACCTCTTATGAGCCACCCGGATGGAGTTCAGCAGAAGGTGATGTGATGACATTTGAATTTTGGGAGAAGCCCCCTGTGACTGCATCAAGGAGGTTTCAAGTGGAGTAGAGTGGATGCAGGTGGACCAGTCAGGCACTGTGATGTGGTCCAAGGTAGAGGTCGATGGTGTGGGTGGGTAGGTGGGAGGAGAACATTCCAGGGGGTGCAGAGAAGTTGATAAGCTCAGGACCTAGTTTGGAGGCCAAACTGATGGGACCTGATGGACTGGACAAGGGTTGGTGAGACAAGGAAGTATTCTAGATTACTGGGTAGAGGGGGCTGCAGCTCCTCGAGACAGACCAAGGGGTAGAAGGCTGGAAGCAGACAGCACGCGTGCTGAAGCAAGTGCAAGTTTGCCTGGCCGCCACTGAGGTCTTCTCTGACCAGATCCCACCCTAGCTGCTCAGTCTACTTCTATGACTTTAAAATCTTCTCCTTGCTCCTCGCTAACCCACCCTCCACCACAGAAAATAAAATAATATCTTCAAAATAAAGGCAGACATGATCAGCAGAAAAGCTGATATTTTTGGAAAACTTCCGTACTTACATCAAATTTATTGAAATCTCTCTAAAATCTCATCCCTCCAGGTTCTCTCAGCACTGAAAGGAAAGACCAGGCATATGCAGAACTTGAGCAGGGTGATGGGCAACCCCTGCAGTTTGCTGTGGGAGTTGCTGGCTGAGGCCGGAAATTTCAGAATCAAGGTCATTTGTCTCAGCAAACCCATATCTGGGCTCACTTGTGTCCAGGGGCCTTGATGTTTCCCAAGCAAGGCCCCCAGAACCGATTCCAGGGTCCCCACCAGGATTCAGGACTTAGGTCCAAGCTAACCTGGAGTTCTAGAACTTCCTTCTGTTCCATGGGGCGTTAGTCTGATTCCCTGACTCACCGAAGATAAATCTTACTGTGTGCACTCTTCCCGCCCATTTCCAAGAGCTTTTGCCTATAGGCTACAGGAGCTCATGTCTGTTGCCTAACAGGTGGCCAGAAGGTGACTCGGAGAAGTCCTAGCAAGGATCTAAAGCTAGGACAACTTCTGCACATCAGCTACCCTGAGCACCCCACTTGCTCACTGGAGCCCCTGAAAACAAGGTCGAAGTTCCCACAGACAGAGGGTTGGCCTCTATCAGGTACTGCCAACCCAATGGGCCACCTCTTCAAACCTCCTTCAACCTGGGGAGTTCCATCCCAGCTGTAGCTGGGCCACACCTGCAGCCTGGCCCCATGGTCCCTCACAGGCGACTGGAACCAGAGAAGCTTGAGACGGGAGCCCAAGAGCACATGACTTCAGCCCACCCCACCTCCAGGAAGAGGCAAATGCTGGAATTCCCCTGGAGTAATTTCACGTAAGAATAATTGAATGAAATAATGTTGGTTAAGGTACAGTGATGGGACCTGGAGGAGGAGGTGCTGTTCTGAGGTCCAGCTAGGTAAACCTAGGGGGACTGGAGAGGCAAGACCCCTCACTGGTCAGGATTTCACTCTGTGGCATTTCACTGGTGACAACGCCAAGGAGAGGAACTACACCCCCTAATGGTGAACCAGAGACAAAACGGCTTCAGAGGCACTGGCCAAGAACTGAAACCAAAACCCGGAGAACTAAAAACTTAAGTACTGCCCCAGCTGGTGTGGCTCAGCTGGTTGGAGCATTGTCCATAGCCAAAAGGTTGTGGGTTCGATTCCCAGTCAGGGCACATACCTGGGTTGTGAGTTTGATCCCCAGTCTAAGCACATATGATCCTTGGTCTGGGGGTGTATGGAAGGCAACCAATCAATGCTTCTCTCTCTCCCCCTTTGCTTCTCCCCTCCTCTCTCTCTAGAAGCAATGAAAAAAATGTCCTTTGGTGAGGATAAAAAAATTTTTAAAGATACAAGAAGGGTTCTCCAAACTTGGATATCTGTGTCAGGAGCATAAAATCATCCCCTGGGAGGGCTTTGGAGGACAAAGACACGAGGCGCTCCTTAAGTGTACCACAGAACTGCTGGGAGGGCTTGCGTCCACGGACTCCCAGTCCTGCCACGTCCTGAGGGTTTGGCGGATCCCTGGGGTCTTATGATCAGTCCTGGAACAGGGCCCTGCAGCTCTGGGAGCAAGCACTGCTCTTCCCCAACCTGCTGATGTGATCAGCTGGAACAGCTCAGCGACTCGTAATTGTGCAGCAGATGCTCTGCATTAAACATGATTCAATTAAACCACACAGAATCTGTGAAAGTGTTCAACTGCAGCACACTAATCCTTTTTCAAGCAGCATTTTCCTCTGCCACTAGGTGGCAGATGTGCATGGCTGATTATGACCACCCAGGGGACTGCCATTTACAGAGGTTCAGGCTGGGGTCAGGCCTCAGGCGGGAGCCTCGAAGCTCCTGCAGCTGCCCCTTCTCCCACCAGGATTTTTGTCTCCAACAGATGCGACATTCACACTCTCTGGTTCTCCTGAGCTGACCTTCCCTCTGGGCCACCTTTGAGTCTCACACTTGTCCCCAACTGCCCCAGGCCCTAGGGGGAAGGGGCATCCTTTTCCACTAAAAGAGACAGAATGTCCCCTTGTTATTCTAGATCACTTGCCCCAAATCCTACAAAAATCTCCCAGCTGATCCTCTTTCCCCCTTTACCTGCCCCTAACCCCTCACCTTGCTGCCTGGCCCGTCTATCCCGAACATGAACCTGGCCCCTCCTGGGGCCCAGAGTCAGCCCTCCTCTTCCCAACAGGTCCTGCCATTGACATCAGGCAGCATTTCCCAAAGACTTCCCAGGGCCTCGTGAAAATCTCTGTGTGCGGGCAGGTTTGGGACCTCTCATGCTGGCTGCGTCTCCACCTCGGGGACGCACAACGATGTTGGCGCAGTAAAGCTTCTGGGGAGTCCTGCAGAAGGGGCCGCTATTCAACCCGGAAGACCCAGCCTTCCACAGACCCCTAGGACCCTGGCAGGCCCTTCTGCCAATGACCCTTGTGAACATCCCACGAACGGCACAGGTGGATGCAGCCATGTGACACGGACACGCAGAAGGTACTGCCCCAGCCCTGGTCGAGTGGCTCAGTTGGTTGGAGCATCATCCCATATGTCAAAAGGTTGCCGGTTCAATCCCCAGTCAAGGCATACACCTAGGCTGTGGGTTCGATCTCTGGTTGAGATGCATATGGGAGGCAATTGATTGATGTTTCTATCTCACTTAGATATTTCTCTCTCTAAAATCAAAAAACATATCCTCAGGTGAGGATTTAAACAAAAATAGGTACTGTCCCCACTGAGCAGAGATGCTGGCTACAGGCACACATACTGGATCTTTCTTTTTAGACATGTCAGGCCCAGTTCCCTGCGCTCCTTCACCAAGACCCCAACCTTGTTTTTGCTCTGATAACCAATACCAAGTATCAGAGCTTCCTAGAAGGCCCAGAGTTCAAGCCCAGGCATGCAGTTCCAAATTGGACATTGAAAGCTGATTTAAGCAGTGCCAAATAATTATAAGACTTATTTAAAGGGTTTGTGGGTGGAGCAAATTAACAGTTGAAAGAACAAATGAATTTGCTGAATGAAGGCAGGAGAAAGCTGATGAACTAGGATCCGGGGCATCATTCCGATTTATTTCCATGTGTAATGAAGACCATGATAGTCTTCCTTTTATGTACGTGTGTGTGCAGAAGGCTGGTCTAAGAGCGGGACTGCGCTAGGGTCTCTGTGTGTGGACATACCGCTGTGTCATACTTTAGCAGGTGCCCTGTTCTTTCCAAAGCTCTCCCTCCCTTTATGCTTTTTCATTTCCCCGCCCACTTCTGGGAGAAAGCCCGCTGGCCCCGTGGTAGTTGAATGTGCCTCTGCATATCCTAAGCACTGAATGAAAACGTTTCAGACATTTCAGGTCTGAAATGCTACAACGAGCGGCTTCCCTTTGAAGGCTGCTACCCCACCCCTTTCACAGGTGAGGAAACTGAGGTCCCACCAGAGCTGCTGGATTGCCTGAGGGTGAGCTGCTGGTAGAATCAGAGGCAAACGTGTGGCTCCTCACTGGCAGAGCTACACCTGGGCTTCCAGCCCCAGATTCCTAGGATTATAAGGAGGCTTTTAAAACTGTCGATTCCCAAGCCCGCTCTGAGAGAGTAGTAGGGAAAGGAGCCCATCACGGTGCCCTGGCAACTGACAGAGACCCACACAGGCCACGTGGGCCAAGGTGTGAGGCAGTTTGTCTGGGTCTTGGCAGGACAGCTGGTGATTGAGGGTCCAGAACCCAGGGAGCAGGGCCGCGAGCAGGAGCCCGAGAAGAGCTGCCAGGAGGTCTTGTCACATCTCCTGCGAGCAGTCGCCTGGCTCCATTGTCTCTGTATTGTCCTTTCTAGTATGTGAGACGGAGCTCACAGGGAGATGACACCCTGGGCCTATTCTTTTCTTCACTGTCACTGTGTAAAATAAACTAACAGTGGTTCATCGTATTAGGTCTTGACCTTGTCTTGTGTGTGTGCTTGACAAGCATCTGATTGGATAGTAGATATAAACCCAGAATGTTCCATTTTTTATTGTGGTTTTTTATTTTTATTTTTTTGAAACAATTATAAAATCACAGGAAGTTGCACAATAATGTAAAGGAGGTCCTGTGTATCCTTTGCCCAGTTTCCCCAGTGGTCATATCACGTGTAGCTGCCGTACAATATCAACACCAAGACGCTGGCACTGGTATGATTCACCAAACCTCAGATGTCATCAGTTTTCCACGGACTCGTGTGTGCACGTGTGTAGTTCCATTTTGTCCCACTGGTAGATCTGTACGGCCCCCACTGTGATCGAGACATAGAACTGCCCCCTCACCACAGACTGCTCCGTGCCACCCCGTGCGGCCTCCACCACCCGCCATCCCGTCGCCGCCCTGTGACAACCGCTAATTTGTTCTGTCTCTACGATTGAAATATTTCAAGAAAGGTATATAAATAACATCAGGCAGCTTGTAACCTTTTGAGATCGGCTTCCTTGGCATAATTCCCTTGAGACCCCTCCAAGTTGTGGCATGTGTAGGTCCCTTGCGTTTGCCATGGAGAAGTCTCCCCGGTCTGGGCGGACTACAGTGTGCTTGACCATTCGCCCACTGGAGGGCGTCTGAGTTGTTTCCAGTCTACGGCTATCGCAGATAGAGCTGCTGGGAACATTCGCAGACGGTTTTCCGCGTGGACCTCAGTTTCCATTTCCCTGGGATAAATGCCCAAGCGGGCGGTTGCCAGGTGGTGAGGTAGCTGCTCGTTCAGTCCTATAAGGAACAACCGTAAAACCCTTTTCCCGAGTGGCTACCTGACATTGGGTGTTACTCACGTCTGGCGCTACTGAGCACGGGGCCGCAGATCTGCTACCCTGGACGCCCAACCGAGCTCTTCCCAGAAGCTGCAGGAGCCTTAGCGAACAGAGTCCAGGGCTTCCACGCCGATCGTTTTAAGGACAATCCCTGAGAAGTCTTTCTGAATCATTCCCCAAGTGGCCTGTTTCCTCCCCCTTCCTAACGGTTTATCTGTGGTCCTCTCAGATACGTGCGTGTCCACCCTGACATCTACACAGGCGCCTGGGAGTGGAAGAAAACTAGCCTACATTCAGCTACCTGGGGAGTCGGCTGAGCCATGTGGCAGTGCCCCTCTGACTCCTGCCACCCCTCTCGGGGGACTAGGAGTTCTCCTAGAGGAAGGAACTCTCTAGATACAGCTGGACCTCCAGTGCCCTGAGCCTCACCCGGGACCTCTCTAGAGAACCAAAGTTAAGGCGGTTTCTCTCCCAAGAGGGTGACTTCTCTGGGCTCCCTTGAGTGTTCTGGGATAAACCTACCGCATCTGTACAGGGTAACGTTTGTGTTAGAGTATTGGGAGGGCTGCCTCGAACCCGCTGCCTGGAAGGCCAGCATGGAAGCAGGCGTGACTGAGTTGCAGTCCTCGAGCTGCTTCTAGATTCCACTCTAGACAGAGCTCTTGACCCTGCACCCCTCCCCCGCCCATCGGCTAGCCACAGGGCACCTGTCATGCGTGTGGCTGCAGCCACATGGCAGAGGCACATCTGACGATCACATCCCAGCGTCTCACTCCCTTCTCTTCACAAAGCCCCAAACTTCGCCTTAACACACTCTGCCCACCACCCCATTCCCTCCCTGCTGGCATTACCACCCCTCGGTACTCCTGAGCCTGGGGCTAGCCAGAGGCCAAACGAAAAAAAAAAAAATGGAAACAAAAGCAAACAAAAGAATTCCCCTGACCCCCCAATAAACACACACACAAAAGAGCAGGCTTGTGGGAAGAGGAAGCTCCCACCAGCAGCGACCCCGCGGGGGGGCTGGGGGGTCCCCTCATTGTTCTCCCTCCCTAGGCCCCGTGATGACAATCCCAGCCCGGGACAGGTTGCAGCCCCCCTGCCCTGCAGCCAGCACCCCTCCTCTTTTCCCACCTCAGGCCCCCTGAGAAAGACGCCTTGAAGCAGATGTCATGGGCCCGGAGTGGTTCCCACAGGAGGAGGAAGTAAGAGCTCACAAAAGGCTGGGTTTTCCCTGAGGAAGCAGCAGGGGCTCCTCAGTGACAGACTCCGGCAAGGATGAGGGACAGGGCAGGCTGGGGCCCATGGGACCAGGGCCAGGAGAGGAGCCGACTCTTTTGGAGGAAAAGAGGGCATTGTGAGCCCTTGTTTACAGCTCTGGCGAGGGCCGTGACCTTGCTGCTTGTCAACAGGCCGGGCTCCCTCCTCTCCCCACAACCTTCCCGTATTGTTGTGGAGTCGGCCCATTCATAATTTTATTTGGGGGCGGTTGTTTTTCGTCCTCCAGCCCCTCCTCCCACTGGCTCACTTTCAGCATTGTCACCCGGAGAAAAAGCAAGATATCCTTCCCCTTTCCTGGGGCCGGCTTCCTATCCTGGCTGTGTTGGCTCCCGATGCTGATGCCGTTAACCCTTACAGGAGGGGGAAGGGGGCCCCTGTCTAACAACAGGTCGCCAGCGCAGGCCCAGGCTCCGGCCCTACCGCCCCAGCATTTGCTGGGGACAGAGACAGCGTCGGGGAAGGGCTTGGGGGAGAAGCAGTTTAGAACCAGGGATGTAGACACTGAAATGCCTAAGTGCTAGGGCGTGGGGACAGGTTACAGGACAAGAGGATGAGTGATGGGGACTGGGGCCGTCCTGCAGGAGCCTGGTCTTCCCACCAGCCACAGGACACCGCTCCCCCTCCCCCAGCAGCAGAATCCGTTTTCAAAGGAACACCGACGAACCAGGGGCAGTGTGAGAGGGGGCCTCAAGCTGATGAAGGCCTGGAAGTGCTAGCAAAAGCAGGGCCATTAAGTGGATTTGGGAGGTTCCCCCCACTGGCAGAAGACCAGGGGGCCATGATGGGGGCTCCCCGGCCTATCAGGGGCTGTCATGGAGTGGAGGGTTTTACTCTGGGTGACTTAAAGCACAGAACTGGAATCAGGGGGGGAGGCAGTGCAGGCTTAGCTCACGCCAATAAAGGATGCTCCCCGATGCTGGAGGTGGGATGTGCAGCCCTTGCAAACAGTGAACCCAGCACTAGAAGTAGAACCTGGGCCTGGCTGAGACAGAGGTCGCCCGGGTACCACTGAGACAGGATGTCATGAGGCCGGGAAGCCGTGGCTTACCTTGTGACCAGCTCGGGGCCACCTGGGGAGGCCAAGGCAGACCAGGACAAGAACCCAGGCCCCTGGGCAGTGCTCTCCCGCCTGCATGTTCAGGCTGAGGAGGGCTGCCCCCTCCGGGGAGCAAGCCTGCAGACGAAAGGCAGTCCCGAGGTAGCTGAAGTCTCCTTCCATTCTGAGATCTAAAGCTTCGAGAATGCTTTGGCTTCTGCCTCCCACTCCGCTTGCTCTTCCTTCCTGACACCCTGCACATTTAGGTCCCTTTCTTCCTGGCCTGCCCCCTCAGACCTCACACCTTCTCTCCTTGTACCCCTGGCTCCAGCTTGGAGAATCCATGGGCTGCCTGGGGCTCCCATCCGCCTTTTTCCCCTCTCTGGGACTATTTTGCTTTCCTAATTTGCCACCCCACACCCCCATACCCCATGGCGCCACAAGGCCCCCTGCTAACTTTGTTACAGCTTACCTGCCCCGAGCGAACGTTCCCTGACAGCCCTAAAGGCTCCAGGGATCCTGGCCCCTGCACTGGGCTGCAATCACACCTCCCTTTGAAATGCGTCCTTTGTCCCCACAGATGGATGGAGTGACCCAGGAGTTTCTGAGCAGCTTCTGACATTTAGGGCTCTGCTCCATAGGTAACACAGAGCAAGTTTCCCAAAGACAAAACCTCACTTGTGCTCATGCTAGGACAGGGAAGACGGGAGATGGGGGCCCCGCCCTCAGTGAGTCCATAGGTCAGCAGCATCCTCTGTTCTTCCCTTAGCAGCCGGTGCCGCACGAGCATGCTCCCGGCGGCTGGTTCGCTCACACGGTGGGCTGTGCAGCCTGGGTTGTCTGTGCATTGGGGTCTACGAGTCGGCTTGGGTGTATTTGTCATACAAAGTACCACGGGCTAGGGGGCTTAAACGACAGGTCTTCATTTCCTCCCAGCTCTGGCGGCTGGAAGTCCAAGACCAAGGTGTCAGCAGGGTTGGTTTCTTCTGAGGCCTCTCTCCTTGGCATGGAGATGGCTCTTTGCTGTCACGTGGCCTTCTCTCTGGGTGCGTCTGTGGCTAATCTCCTCTTCTTATACAGGCACCAATCAGATTGGATTAGGGCCCACCCACATGACCAGAGGCGGATTAAGGTCGGTGGAGGCCCCAGGTGCAAAGAAAATATTGGGCCCCTTAAAAAAAAGAGAGAGAGACGGGGAAAATAAAAATACATGCTTAAAAATACATATTTTTAAAAATGTAAATGAAACAAGTCCATATCCGCAAATATACTCCCTGGGTATTTGCGTGTATCGTAAGTCTGCCCCGCAGGAGAACCTTTGTAAGCGCGAAGCAGCAAATATGATTCTATTGCTCTGACGCGCAGTAGCCCAGCCGTGGCAGGCCTGTGCAGCGCAGTGTATAGCGTAGCAATGAAATAATGAAAATAAGCGAATATAAACATACTGTCAGGTTTTACTACCGATTGTAAACTTGTGTGTAATTGAAATTGCACATATGAAACCAAACGTGGGGTCACTAGAAAAAAGTGTAAAGTTGGGGTTTTGTGGAGCCCTTCAGAAGCCGGGGCCTAGGGCGCACGCCCAGCGTGCCCGCCATTAAACCCGCTTCCATGCATGACCCCATTTTACTTTCATTACCTATTGAAAGGCCTTGTCTCCACATATTAGGGGGCTTCAGTAAGGCACAGAAAGGAAGCAAGGTGGGATCCAAAATTAAAGGGGAGGCAAAGGCCAGCATCTGGAGAGCCCTGGAACCTTCCCTGGAAAAGCATGTCCCTGCACCTCGACCATCTCCTCAGTGGGTAACCCATTTACATTTTGGGTGTCTTAAAACCAACCAATGGTCATCTATGGACTCTGGGTTAAGGCCTCAGTCAGGCCTGGGCACAAGGAAAAGGATATACGTGACAGTGACAGAAAATGGGCTGAGTGGAGGCTAGGCCTGCCTGTGGGAGGTGGACAGTGCATGGAGAGAAGGGGTCTAACTGAGCGTGGAAAGGGATGTATGGGGTTGGGACACGTAGGGGCAGGGATGCGCAGAAAGGCTACTAATCCTGGCTCACAGAGGCCGCATGCAGAGCAGGGGAAGCAAAAGCCTTCCTGGGCTTGACAGAGCTCCTGAAAGCATGCCAGCATCCACCCCCAACTCCCTTGCCAAGTGTGTGCATGCACATGCATGTTCACACCTGTGTACCTGTGTGTGCACATGTGTACCAACACATGCATGTTTGTGTGCACACGGTATACGTTATGCGTGTGCATGTGTGTATGTACATGTGCATGCTTGCATTTGTCTGT
The DNA here is from genome assembly GCA_004026545.1 of Mormoops blainvillei. NCBI lineage: Eukaryota > Metazoa > Chordata > Mammalia > Chiroptera > Mormoopidae > Mormoops > Mormoops blainvillei. The sequence goes on from PVJD01012102.1 coordinate 17,543, forward strand.
GCGCGTGTATGCATGCCTGCCTGCATGTGTGTGTGATGCATGAGTGTGGCTGCATGTGCGCATACCCTCGTGCACTGCAGGTGGCCGAGGTGAGGCAAGAACGTGCACCCAGCCAGAGTGGGGAGGCTGCCATTCAGGCCGCGGGGCCCTGTGCCAGTGAGCGGCCAGAGTGCACTGAGCCCCCAGTTTTCCCCAGGAGCAGGTGGGGGCACCCACTTCTCTTCACAGCCCACCCTTCTTCGAAACCTTCCTTCTGGCTCATTGTTGGTCTGTTTGCTTTTCCCCAGGAAGCCCCTGCTTTCGAGTGCCGCAGACCATCAGGATTTGAAGAAGGGTGTGTCTTTTTGCCCAGGGTCATCGTGAGGAATTGGGAGAAGTCCTTACCCGCGCCACACCGCACTGGGGCTGGAAGACACACTCCCGTGAGTTCCTTTGTGTGAGTCTCACTGAAAGGAAGGGAACTGACACTGAAAAGGGAGGGAACAGTCATCACGTTGCAGCTTGGCTGGGAATGTGGCCTTTGGGCTTGGGAGCTAGGGAGACCAGGGCTGAGATCCTGGCTCAGCCGCTTAGCAGTGTGTGGCTTAGGGCCAAGTTGACCTCTCTGAACCCCAGTTGCCTGAGATGTAAAATAGGGGCTATTCATACCTGCTGGAGAAGTCCTCTGGTGGTTGATGAGAAGAGGAATAAAAAACGTGAAGCAGAGTTCACCGTAGCTGAGGCAGCCCCTCCTCTCCTGCCCCTTCAGAGATGGCCCATGTGTGGCTCAGGGTCCCGGAGCACGGAGCCGGGACACACGCAGAAGTACGTTTTCTCCGCTCATCGTCTACCTACCTCTAGAAATCTTTGCTCAGCTGTTTTATGCCTCAAGGCTGTCACTTATCAGTACTTAAAAATGTTGGACTAAGATGAAGTTGGGGTGATCAGCCTATTTCCTGTCTCATTTTCCACTTCCAGCGGCCCCAAATTAGCAAAATCCTAGATCAGAACTAAGACGGCAAAGACAGGGTAACCGTGGACCCTTCTCAGAACCCGTGGTGGGCCAGTGGTCTCCCAACCTCACAGGGCTTCACATTCCCAGGGGTCTGCCGAACAGCAGCCCAGAGGCTGTGAATGGCCCACTGCCCTGCTCTGCCCCTCCCGCCATCCCCATGTGTCAACCAGTCATTCATTACACAGTCACTCAGGCATTCATTCATACTTGCTGAGTCCCCATGTGGACAGGTGGCAGGGCCTGGCACACGGTGAAGCGTAGTCCCACACATTCCTGGTCCTCCCAGAGTAGACCACCCATGCCCCCCACTATCCACCCCCACCCCAGTTACAAGCAACTGAGGAAAAGAGAGAAAACAGACAAAACAAGAAAGGCCAAGTTCCCGCAAGCTGCTCTGGGTTGAACCCAGCATTCCTCCGTGTCGTTTCCAAAGCACTTATTCAATCCTGGACTCAGGATCAGAAAGTAACTCGGTCAGGATCCGGACCCAGCTGCCCCCCGCGGCAGCAGCCCCTCCCACCAGCAGAAGATAGGAGTATAGAACCCATCAGTGGCGTGCCCCAGGAGGCAGGTCGTTGAGACCCAGAAGAGAAAGTTATTATTTTTCCCATGGCAACTCCATCCCCCAGGTATGACAAAGACTGTCTCTTTGACCAAACTTTAGACAAGCTCCTCTGAGCCCTCTTTTCAACCAGGCTTCATCCTTGGGCTTCTGTGTCCACCCTTCCAGAGTGCAGTTTCAGCAAGTTTTGGTCACGCTAAGTCAGTTCAGAGAGAACCCCCACCCTCGGTGCCCGATTAGCCTGAACGTCGGATCCAGCCCCTCATGCCCACCATCCTCCAGGTGATATCCGATCACCCTGGCCTGCCTTCTGCCAGTGTCCGCTTAGTTTATCTAAGCAAGAATCCCCCTACCCTTGATGTCGGCTCTTGGTGGTTCCCATCCACTGACCCTACTTGTCCTTGTATTTGGAGTTGAGCCCCCTCTCTCTCTCCTGCTCAAGAGTCTCGATATCTGTCATGATAATCTTGAAGGCTTCCTTACTGCTTTAACGAGTGCCAGAATCATTCTCCCTTTAACAGGTTGGGAATGTGTGCCAAGCTGCAATGCGATGACTGTTCCCTTTTAAAATTAAAAGCAAGGAAACAAACAAATACCTGCTCTTTAAGGTGGCCCTGTCGATACAGGCATTTGCAGGTGAGTTTCACGAGCCATGTAGCCGGCCAGCTTTTGGAGAACCATCAGGAGGGCTGTTATCAAAGACCAGGCAGAAGAGTCCAGGCTGTCGGATTTCTCTTTCAGGGACAAGAATCTAGAGACTCAGACAGAAGTCTCAGCAGCTCCAGGTGCCAATCTTGTTGCTAATCCCTTGGCAAAGTTGGACCACCACTCTGTTAGTGGCTACTGAAGCTGGATATCTGTTCATTGAGGACTGAAAAATGGAGTCTGAGCTAATGGGCCCCCACCCCCTCTCACCCTCTGCTATCACCACGGAGCGCCGGCCGATGGCCATTATAGAACCTTGTATATCTGGAGCTCTGGTCGGCTCCTACCCGAAGATGGACAATCACATGCACAGATATGGTCTTGCCCTCTCTAGAGGAGGACTCCTCTCCACGGGCCACCACCAGGAGGAGGATCTGACTCCTCGGCACATGCCCTTTGTATCCACAACACTTGGGAACTAAAAGAAACTCTAACTATCTGGTCCACTCCCTCATTTCAGTGTTGGGAACAAAACCATTGGGTGGAATCCCTCACCCAGCATCAGCCAGCGAAGGTGTGAGCGAAGCCAGGACTAGAATCAGGAACTGGCGCTAAGGACAGCTCCCAGTTCCAGGTAGCAGAGTCCCGCATCATTAGGGCCGAGGGGACTCAGAAATGGATTTCACAGCTATTTTTCGCCTTTGCACTTGGAAGAAAACTACCCTTTCCTAAAGCTTTCTTTGTGGGAGGAGGAAAAAATAAGAACCTGTAACTCAGCAGGGAATACGATTTTAAAAATAAGCCTCCGGGCCAGCGCGTTTAATGCTGGCCCCGTGGGGATCCTCGGCCCATAACTCAGGAGTACAATAGCTCTTCTTGTTATGAATGAGTGTGAAGTGCCAGCAGAGGAAATAGGAAGCCCCCAATGGAGTCTGAATGGACCTGTGAACAGGGATAATAAAAGTTGTCCTGGATTTCCGTTACCACCAGGTGTTTCCGCCGGGACTTCTATTCATTCGGGCTTGGGGATGACCACGGGCGCCAAACCTTCCCCCGATCCTGGCCCCTTGCTCCATCCCCTGACCTCGCGGCCCCCACAACAGGCCACATGCGCCTAGGCTCCAGCATCTTGGTGATGGACACGTTCTTACTCGCGGGACCCCAACTCTGTGGGGTTTGTTCTAGAGTGAAGGAGAGGGCAAGGAGACAGGAGAGGGGTCACCAGATTACGGGCCCCACCCAGTTTGATAACAGAGACTCATGTGAGGGTACCCAGGTGCCCATGGAGACAGGTGGTCATGAGCTATGGGTGACGGAGGCACCGGAGGGACTTGGGCCGGGAGCCAGACGGCCCCCAGCAGCAGGGAGAATTGGGTTAGAAGCTGAGAAGGACACCATCTGTGAGGGACGGCTGAGAAATGTTGACACCTGTGCACATGGACACAGCCAGAGGCAGTCACCCGAAGGCCTCCCCTGCATTGATGCTAACTCACTCTATGGCCTTGAATGACTAACTCACCCTATGGCCTTGAATGAGTCACTCCCTCACCGAGCCTGCCCCTTAGCTCCCCAAAGGGAAGGTCGGAGCACGCTTCCCATCCAGGGCTATTTTCTCTGATACGAAATCATATTGTAAGACAGGAATGCTTCTATCCAAAAGGAAAAGGGTGAGTCTGGTCTCAAATGTCCACAAAAGGCAGGCAGGGGCACAGATAAATGAGGCCAGCCTGGTGCAAGAAGAGGGACTGTGTATACCGATGTAACAGAGGCCACAGAGCACACACCTGCTTGCTGCCAGGTGAGGAACCCGACCAAGGCAGCCTTCCTGTCAGCAGATGCTGAGGAAGCCACTGGAATGGCAAGGCTCCATTTCTTTAACCATTTTAGTTCTGAAATGGGGGTGAAGGAGAGTTGGGGGGAACTTAATCTGTTGAGATAGAAAATGTATCCTAAATGATGTGATTGGCCCTGATTGGTGTGGCTCAGTTGGTTGGGTGGTGTCCTGCAAAGCTAGAGGTCGCTGGTTCAGTTCCCGGTTAGGGCACACGCCTGGGCTGAGGGTTCAGTCCCCAGTCGGGGCATGTGCCAGAGGCAACCAGCTGACGTTTCTCTCTCATGTCAATGTTTCTCTCCCTCTTTTTCTCCCTCCCTTTCCCTCTCTCTAAAAGTAAGTAAGTAAATAAATAAATAAGCTGGTTGTCTACACAATAGATATTTTTACCACACACACTAACTGGATGGACAAGAAACCTTGGACCCCTGCACAGGGAATCAGTCGGTCCTCCCCCATCACAAGTAGGAAGGCTCACCTCCTCCAGGAAGCCTATCATGACTGCCCCGCCCGGGGGTTCACGACCTGGAATCCACGGATAGCTGAACGCATGGTCACTAGAACATAGCAGTCGGGATCTCTCCATTCCGGCAGTATCGCTACGGCAGGCAGGAGAACCTCCAACTGGAAACCCTGACTCCTACCTCTTCTAGCCTCTCTTGCTTCCACCTGCAGGACAGGTCGGTGAGCCAGGCAATAAACATGTACTAAGAAGCTGCGGGGAGGAGAGCAGCCCGCTGGTTGCCATTGTTTGGAGAGCAAGTTCTGGTTACGGACAGTCCAGGTGTCCGATCGCTATCTTTATTTGTCACCTAAGGCCTTTGATGACTAGCAATTAGAGTTATGCATCATAACATCCAAGATAACGTACAACTTCACCTCCTCCAGGCGACGGGGATGATGTTGAAAATGGCATTGATGATGCATAGATAAATGGCTTCAGAGTGAATATGTTTTTTATATCAGATATTCTATTTTGGGCCTAACAACTACCTGATGTAAGAAGGGTGTGGACTGTTATACAGGTAAGAGCGTGGAGACTCATAGAAGCATGTGGGTCATGTGTGTGTCAGAGGTCTCGTGACTACTAAGTGGCAGAGACAATCCTTTGTTTCTTCCACCAAGAAAGTCAGGTCTGCAAACGACTGCCTACCACAGGGGCATCACCCAGAAGGTGCTACGTGGGTTGGACGTTGCTGTCTACGCTGGGGAAATCTACTGGGCTCTAAATACCTGCCAGGATTGGATAACTTTGGGGTTTCTAACAGCACACATGGGAACCTTGGTCTTCCTCCAGCTCCTTGAGAAACGAAGCTCGACCTGAAGCTGGGAGATAATGTCCCCCCGCACCCATCCTTCAGCCTGTGTATGCATGCCAGGCACAGGACCGCCGGGCACAAAGTACAGGAGGAGCGTGGTAGGGAGAAGCGTGCCAAGCCGGAGGCCAATCGGTGTCGGGTGACAAGGTAACCACCTTCCCCTCTGACCTGCAGTTTCCTCATCTATTAAATGAGGGAATTAAGTTGAATACTCTTTGTACTTCTCCCACTTTTATTATTGGATGATGCTACAATAGCTCCAGTGCCCTTGGGGGCCCACTTACACCTTCCAGAAGCCCCGTGGAGGCAGCTAAGAAGCCATCCTCTCACCTGGAAGAAGGAAAAACTGAGAGCAGGAAGTAGGCACTGCTCTGCATGGAGAAGGCCTTCCCCACCTGCGCTTAGTCATCCATATCCCATTTCGGGTCAAGACTCGCAATTGGAGCAGCAAATGCCGCAGCCACGGCCAGCCGTCACCACCCCCTCGGATCCCCACCGGCTCCAGCGCTCTCTCCTTCTCCAGGGCACTGTCTCCCCCACCCTTTCTACTGCCAAACCACATCTCTTGCAGTTTTGCAATTTCCAAATTGAGCTCAGACTCTCACTTTCCAGAAAGCTCCACAGGCACAAACCAGAAAAGCCCTGCTCCTTGTCCCTCCCAGGCTCCCCTCGGCCCAGCTAGAACTTGCCACACTGCAGGTATGGCTGCGTTGGCTGTGGATTTCCTTCTGATCTGCCTACTTTTGGAAGGGGAAGACGGGAGATGGGGAGGACAGGTGGGTCGGAGGACCCACGGGTTCGTGTTTTTTTGCACCTGGGCTTCCGACTTGGCCTGTGGTTGCTGCCAGAGCTGCGAGGTGGCTGAACCAGCAACAAATCAACACCCCAGGGCTGAGAATTCAGTCATGGAGTCCCCTTGGGAGGAGGACAAGGGTGTGACCATCAGTGAGACTGCTGCTTCCATGCCTGCGGGGCAGGGGAAGGGAGCAGACAGAAGGAAGAATCAGTGTCTTAGTCCATTCCGGTGGCTCCCACAAGTTACTGCAGACCTGATGGCTTAAACAAAGTTCCCACAGTTCTGGAGGCTGGGGAGTCCAAGAAGGAAGTGCTTGGCAGGTCTCACGTCTGGCAAGAACCCTGCTTCCTGGTTTGCAAAGGTCTTCTTGCAGCGTCCTCACGCGGTGGGGAGCAGAGAGAGGAAGCAAGGTCCCTCGTGTCTCTGCTTCCTCTTCTTCTAAAGGGCACGAATCCCATCGCGAGGACTCTACCCTCGCTACCTAGTCAAAGGCCCTGCCCTAATACCATCTCACTGGGGGTTAAGATTTCAACACATGAATTTGTGGGAGCCACAAAGAGGCGAGCAACTCATTAGAGTGGTACAACTGAGGAAGTTCTGACCTGGGTCCCGCCAGAGACAGACCTGCACCGTATCCTCTCTCTCTCCCCTGCCCCCTCTCTGCCTCTCCTTTGTTCATAGTCTTCACAGCAGTTATCAAGTTATCACTCCCTGAAGGGATCTTGCTTCTTATTCCTTCGCTGTTGCACTCCCTGCTTCTTCTCATTAGAGAGAAAGTGCCGTGGTAGCAGGTTCTTGTTTGTCATGTCTACCACTGTGATTCCAGACCTAGAAGGGCACTAGTAGGCACGCAATAGATGATTTGGTGAAGGAAGAAATAAACCTTTCGTTATTATTATCCCCACGGAAAGGAAATGGAGGCTCAGAGAGGTCAAGTTACTTGCCCATGACACACAACTAGTAACAGAGGTAAGATCCCATCCCGGGTCTTGGGAACACCACTAGTCTCATCCATCATGTCTCATGCATCATGGGACTTGCTTCACTGTCCCTGAAAACAGCGACAAGCCCAGGTCAGATGCCTTCTCCTCCGGGAAGCTTGCCTGGCTCTCCTGAGCCCAGAAGAGTCAAGGAGACCGCATTACCCTTGCGGCTTAGCATATGCCATCAATGTCCTGAATTTCAGTTAGAGGTTTGCCCTCTTATTTTCTCCCCTATTTTGGAGTCCAGTTCAATAAATAGCTGTCGTGATCATCACACATATATGGAATACTGGATCGAGTTTATTTGACTGGGTCCAGCTGTTGTTGGCTCCCTGACCCTCCCTGAGTGTCCGCCCTTTGGGGCAGGCTCTGTGTCTCTCGCATCCCCTCTCAGTACCTGTGTGGAATTGAACTTAATCCTCTGCTCCCGTCGTTGGTGCCTCGCCAGCCTAGTCGTTTCCCTCTGCAGGGGGTCCCTGGCTGGTCCCATCCTGGGTCTGTTTCCTTTGACAACAAAATTCCCGCTTTTCTGAAGGCCCAAGGCAGAGCTCATGGCTGCTTTTAGGGAGGTGCAGAGAGGAGACGTCCTTCCTCTGGGCTGTCTCTCTTTCCAGGGAACATAGGTTGGAGATCGGTTGCCGGGGTATAGTTGGGGCCCCTGCCTTTTACTTGCCAAGCCTGGGAAGAGAATGTGGTGAAAGTTCCTAGATGAGGGAATGCGCCCCTTCTCCACCAGTGGCCTCTCGCCCTCCTGACTACCCCACTGCCTGAGCACTGGAGCCCGGGTCCCTGGAAGCCTTGGCTGCCAGGCTGGTAAGAATCTGTGGGCAAGAAAGAATCACAGAAGGTTTGAGGGGCAAGGAGGCTGCCTGCGCTGAGCCTCTTGGTCTGTGTTGAGAGAGACCTCATGACACTGCAGGTCATGCTTGGGATTCTGGGGAGAAAGGTCCCACCTGTTGCACCTGCAATGGGGGATCCATTTTTTTTTTTTTAAATCCTCACCCATGGATATGTTCATTGATTTGAGAGAGAGAACCATCGATGTGAGAAACATCGATCCACTGCCTCCTGAACACACCCTGACGGGGCATCAAACCTGAAACCTTTAGGTGTGTGGAACGATGCTCCAACCAACTGAGCCACTCAGCCAGGACGGGATCCATTCTTGACAAAGCAAGTCAGGAGCCCAGCTGTCTTGTGTTTGTTCACATTTCTCTACAAGTGTTTGTAGCTTGGACGTGAACTTGGCTGCCAGGGCTCCAGGGGATCTTTTTCTCATTACTCTTCCCACATTGTTAATGCCAAGGAAAGCAGAGAAAGGCAGAAGAAGTCCCTGAAAGTTGTGACCCTGAGAGTAAATGCAAAGGGTGGTTATGAGGAGTGAGCAAGTGGGATCTCTTTAGTCAGGGTGGAAATATACGATGTATTCCGGTCATTCTTAGAGGTGGGCACCAAAGGCCAGCAGGGCAGGAGATGGCCAGCCAGCGGCCTGGCTGAGCCGGAAGGGCTGGAAGCATCCTTGAGTCGAGACCAGGATGGCCTAAGGCCATGGGATGGGGCCACACAGTGTGCTGGGAAGAGCACCAGACCTGGAGTGCAACCATCCAAGCTCAGCTTTTTTTCCAGCCCCTGATGAGCTGTGGCATCAGGGTGCAACATGAAAAAGGAAACCTTCATGAGCTCCAGCCTGCTGCCCTGTGAAAACAATGGTACTGCCCTCTCGGTGCACATAAACACGCCAACTTGCCTGCCATCCGAGGCACTGGATTTCAATACTTGGTATGAATACCACAGGAAAACACAGGCAGGATGGAAAACTGGAATCCAGGGTCTACGATCACCAGCAAGAACAAGGAGGATGGCACAGATTCGGGGGTCAGGCCCTGCCCAGCCAGGAGTCCTGTAAAGAAAGAAAGAATAGGACCATGATGCCTAGTCCTGGGGCAAAAAACTACTTGATCTGTTGTCCAAGCCACAGAGCTGAGTGTGGTCCACAAGACGTTGGGAGCTGGGGTCCAGAAAATAACCTGCAGGGGAGTGGACAGAAGGGTGTCCTTTTACTCTGGCCCCTCACTCAGGCTACATCTTTATCATTCCGTGTAAATGAAGGCAGCCGACTTCTCCACCGTAGAGAAATGTGGACTGTTGTGGGCCAAGCCAAGTTCACCTTGTCTGACAGTCAAGACAGCGCAAGCTTCTATTTTACTCTCAAGGAATTTAGATTGATAGGACCGCAGATGTCCGCCTGAACCCATGGCAGTTGAACAATGGTATCTCGTGTAAGTTTGAAAATTGCCCATTGTGATTCATATAGACAAACGAAATAAACACCCAACCTGGCATGGGTGGACACTGTCCAGTGTGGAAGGGGAGGATTTGTGGACTCGGGTTTAGGGAGATGTAGTGGAATGAACACTGAGCTTGAAGTCAAAGGGCCTGACGGAATCCTGACTCCAGGACTCACTGGGCACATGGATTTCGGGAAGTCCGTTAGCCGTGGGCATTAATTTTTCACATCTGTAAAATGAGATAACGGGATACTAGGTCCACAGGGAAGTTGTCATGGTGGAATGGGATATGAGCATGAAAGATTTATATACTGCAAAGAGCTGCATAAATGGCAAGTGTCATGCTTTTTGAGGTCTAGGATTGATTTTCTTGACCTGAAGTCTCTTTCTTGCTCAAGGCTGTCATCCATTGGCCTTCACCGTTGTCTCTCCCACACTCCCAGGGTGCAGGAAAGGAGGGGCTGCCAGGACGGAGGTGCAGCAGCAGGTCACGGGTGTCCCCTAGCCCAGGTCAGGCCTTGTTCCTGGGCAGGGGTTGGAGGGGGCACCCAGGGAGCCGGGCTCTCCTCCTGCCCACGCAGGGGCAAGAAACACGGGAGAAACGCAGAGATTCTTTGTCCAGTCTCCTCCCTAGGGTTGAAAATCTCAGTGGCTCACATCTGCCATCATCCCAGTTTCCAATGGATGGACGCAGTGAGGCCTGATAGAAAGAAGGGCAGACTCGGAGAACAGGGGTTCTCGTACCAGCCCCACATTCGCATTCTCTGTGACCTTGGGAAAGTCACGTGCTCCCTCTGAGCCGCTGTTTTTGGCCTGGAATGATCTCAAAGATCCTCATGAGAGACAGGATCCAAAGTGTGACACCAATCTCATTGCTGGCAGAGACAGGGGGCCCTTGTCCTGATTCTGAACTACCAGGTCCAAAAAGTAAGTTCCAGCCCTTTGAAAAAACTCTAAATGTTTTGCGAACTCTTTGCTCTTAGACCTCAGAATTTAATGCTACAGGCAAGAAAATTATTGATTAGTTTTCATCCTCCCCTCTGTCCCACTGAATAGTTCTAAGAATCCCCATCATGCTGGGCTAGGCTTCTCTGACCCTCCTGGCACTGGAATGTCCTACCCAGGCCCTGGCAGTGGCCACCCTCTGACCTCCCAGGCCTTGTTGGACCTACTCTCTCTTCCCAGACAAAAATATTTAGGCAGGGAGAATGCCATGGGGCACTCTGATGGCCGAGATCCCCTCCCAGGCTATGTCCACGCTGACAGGAACTCTCCTGGAACCACGTCTCCACTTACAATGCATACCAACTTAGAGTTTACCCCACAGAAGTGAGTAAAATGGTGGGCACCTCCTCTCAGGTAGAAGCTGGCTGGTAAGTGACGGTTTTGAGGGTTGGCAGGATCTTCCAAGGTCCTTCAGGTCAGATCACATGGCTGACCTCCCAGCCCACCTGGTTAGAGAGACTGACTCATTCTCTGTGTTAGTTTGATGATGCCATGTCAGGTTAACTAGCTGGATGTCTGCTGAGTGAGGGCTCATGGGGGACCGGGATCCCCTCAATGATGAGCAGCTGGGAGAGCAGAGGTTGGGTCTCCAACCTGCAGTTGGGTCTCCAACCTGCAGTTTTGGCAACCTGCAGTTGCTAAAGGGCTGAGCCCAGTGCTCAGACACTCTAAAACAAAGCCATTTCTGCTGTCCTTTCTTCTGTAATCCAAAGGCACTGCCATCTCTGCAGCCCTGAGAGGAAACAGAGTGAGTGGTCCGAACATATTACTGGGATGGCCCTATAGAGATGGGGAAACTAAGACCCAGATTCAACAGCCGGCTTGGATGTGCTCACCTCCCCCGCCCCAACCCCCACCCCAGCAGTGACAGGACCTGGAGCGTGACACCAGTCTGAGTACTGACAAAGACAGGAGACGCTTGCCCTGACACCATGCCCTGGATCTTCAGAGGGTCACCGGGGAGCCAGACCCACGGCTCCAGGCGAGCTGCCTAGAAATAGTGCTGGGAGCTGTACCTGCACAGGGCCCGCCCGCCTGTGGGCAAGGTGGTGTGAGCACGGGCCCGGGGCACCTCGAACGGGGATTGTCACTCAGCGGACGGCTTCTATTCACCCGCACTGCTTGGGCCTGCGCCAGCCCTTTCCTCCGAGCAATCCCATTTCGGCTATTGTGCCGATTATGGCTGATCATTATCTCGGTTGTTTATCCAGTCGCTGTATAGATTGGCTTTCTGAATGTCAGGGTTTGGCTGTTTCCATAACAGGAAACCGCTTGCTGTCTTACTGTGTTAAGAAACTCCAGTCTACACAATAGAATCCCAACAAAACCCTAAACACTCCGTTTGTCGGGGGAACCTCATTGAATCCAGTCCTTATTGTTTCTTTTATAGGCTGAATCCTGTATTTACAGTCAGAAGGGGGTGTGTGTGTGTGTACACATGCACAGGATATTAAGCCTGGCTTTTCACTTTCCAAGTTTTCCACCTGAACCTCAGCAGAGATTAGGGTGCCAAGAATCCCCAGACATAGATCTGACCTGCTGAAGCTGGAGGGATGTGGGGCAAGCAGGACCCTGCCCCTGGAGAGTTTCCTCCTGCTTGTCGTCGGGTTACCTTGCCTTCAGGAGGAAGCTGGCATTCGTGTTTTTATACCAAGGCCCGCACAGAACAAAACATTCAAGTCAGCGTCGAAGCCAGGCGCCAAGACCCTTCTGGGGAAACAGAAGGTCAAAGGGGAAGCATTTGGCCTTGGATCTTCAAAGGTGGTTTCCATGCCCACGGGCACTTTCAAGGACCCCACTGGGCATATAGTTAAATATCATGGACTCACTTCTAGTCTTATCAGGCTCTCCCGTCCCATCCTCAGCAGCCAAGGAACTTAGACAAAAAATCAAATGGGGAGCGGTTGGGAGAATCTGAGATCTCCATTGGAGAACTTCCTGCCTCAGAGCAGAGATGTGGTGTGCCAGAGAATTGGGTGTTTAGAGCTTGGCCGGGAGCTCCTGGAGGACACAGGCCTCCCAAGCCTGGTACCTGGAGGGGTGAATGCCTGCCGACCTGAACTTTTAGGACCCTGTGAGCTTGCAGTCCTTGGGATGTGGCTGTAGATAGAAAAACATCCTGGATTCTTTGGGGTACGGCCTCCCAGTTATCTTTAAATAGGATACTGAAATCTCTGTTTCAGTTGAAGACTCTCAGTGTCCTATGGATCGAACCATCATTTCCACCCTGTTCCACTCCTCTCTAAGGATTCCCAGGGGGAAGGGCCCTGGGAGCTGCCATGGAAGCTGTTTAGCAGTAGAGGGAGCTGTTTACCTAAAATCCAAGCATGAACCTAGGACAAGAGAAAGAATTTGGATGCCCTAAGTTGTGGTCATCTAACTGGTTCTCCTGTCTCCTCCAAAATACGTCCAAGCCAGCCCAATAGATGGAAAGGTCATAAGTTCACAAGCACTCCCTTGTCTTACTCGGGAACTCGGCCTGTTGTAGCAGTCCTTAAGAAATCCTTAGACCGACCTGCACCCATTGTGTTACATTTCCTCTGTTCTGTTCCACTGACTTTGAACCTCGTGTCCATATTGCAGCAGATTGGGTTACTTCCCCAAGATGCCTTCCCTCTATTATACTTGTTTGCCCAGCATTCCCTACTAAGTTAATGTCCCTGGGGTGGGGCCCAGGGTAGGGTTGGGACCGTACAAACTGGGCCTAATTTGAACATTAGCAGATTAAATTGGACATTTCTGAGAGTTCTAGATAAAGCTAGATCTCATAAGCAGTAAATAAGGAGCATTAGATTATTTTGGGGGTTTATTGGTCAAGAGCCTAGTTTCTGTAAACCACAGGCAAAAATCAGAATCACTCTTACAGGCCATACTTCTGGGGAAAATACCCCCAAGACACTGGAAACGCTGAAAATAACCAGACGTCCATAGTGTTGTTCTCCAAATATTTAGCTACATTTTTGTGGATAATGTTAACTTTATTAATGTTGAGATCTGGCTTTGGTTTATATGCAGTGGGAGATTAACCATGAGGCCAATGAAGGTTAAGCCTCAGGGCCCGCCCACCTTTGGTCAACGTGCCCTAACTATGGGTTCAAACAGCATTGTGGTTTTGTGAAATTTGCAAGAGTAAGATATTTTAATGACAGATTGGTTAGGACTGCTGTTTGCTTCCGCTCTGACTTCCCCTCCGCCATACTTGCCATGTGTATACATGCTCCGGTCCCTTCGGTGTAGTCGAACATTGCTGGCTGTCCTAGTGCAGAAGTAGCATGCAGGCCCACCCCAGTGGCCCACTGGTGCCATGAGACGGAAGTTCAAGGCCAGACACATGCCTCAGGGCTCCCAGTACTGGAAGCGTGTACCAAGCAGAGGAGACACGAGATTTGAAATATACAGAACCAGCAGCTTGACTGAATGATTTTTCTGGTTTTCTGATATTTGTGGAGTTTTTCATCTTTGAAAAATTACATTATTTGGGCAAAACTATGGACAAAGTCAAATGGTCATTGGTTACTAGGGTTAAGAGGAGGGAGGGGTGATTAGGTGGAACACAGAGGGTGTTTAGGGCGATGAAACTGTTCTGTATGATGCTGAATAATGGCGGGTATGTGTCATTATACACGTGTCCAAACCCACAGAACATACAAGGCCAAAAGTGACCCTAATGTAAGTTGTGGACTTTGGGCGATAATGACGTGTCACTGTAGGTTCATTGACTGTACCAAATGTTCCCCTCTGGTGGCAGATGTTGATAATGGGGGAGGCAGTGTCTGTGTGGGGGCAGGGTGTGTATGGGAAATCTCCATATCTTCTGCTCAACTTTGCTGTGAATCTAAAACTGCTCTAAAAAGATAAAGCCTATTAAAAATATGCAATTTGTTATAATTTGTTCCAAGTAAATATTCACTTTGGAGCCTCGTTATGCATTTGCAATCATGCATTATCTTTTAAGAAGTTCCCAAATTGTTAAGGTCCCACAAAATATGGGTCTGACCTGTTTGTGTGTAATAAATCCTCGCAGCTATGCCAACTCGTGACTATGTCATTTTTTTTCCATCGAGATTATAAATATCTTGATGGTGAAAAAGTGTCTACTATTTCCTGTATTCAGTACACGGAGTAAAACTATGCCCTGGCTGGAGGTGAAAGGCCCCTCTCATTGCACTCCATTGGCTGGAATCTGTAGAAATGTGTTACTGGCCTTTTGAGTAGAGTGCAGAGACTTTCGTCCTGAGATTTCTTGTCGCTTGGAGTTGTCCTGAGCTAGAAGAGGAGAGGATCACAGGAAGCATCTAATTATCCATGTCATAGGTTGGAAATGCAGTTAGTGAACTATGCAAGCCAGTGGCTTTAGAACTGAGCTCCTGGTACAATGGCATCCGCCCTGGGGAGCGGGGTCGAGAGGTGTAAAGAGGCCCTTTGGCAAGGTCATCCCATCCTGAAGCTCCCACCACTATTAATGACACGGAGAGACATTACCTCACGGGCTGTTGTGTGCTTTTCTCCTTCGAGATGTTTCTGAGTTCACTGCTGGAAGCCCAAATTAGTGAACTCTATATTTTGTTTTCTCTGAGTTTCTGCTTGGTTAGAGTAAAAGAAATTGGGTTTTCGACAAAAAAGAGTCATGAGGGTAAATTTTTTCTTCACAGAAAAGCCATAATTCCAAATCTCCCAGAGCAGATAAAGACAGGTTGAAGATGAGTGAGCGGTAAAGGAGGCTTAGCCACTGATGCTTCCAGAGGCCATCCTGGGAGAAACCCTGTCATATCGTCATCTGCCACCAGAGGGCAGGACCTCCCTGCGGGTAGGAAGAAAGCTCCACAGCCAGGGCTCTCTCCCGGGTCCACGGGGATTACCAGGCAGCTCTGCAGACTTCAGGTGGGCAGCCGCACCACTGGTGGAGATAGCGCCAACCACGGAGGCTGGAAAGAGCACCGGGCCCAGCAATCCCCTGGGGACTTGGAGCATCTCCTGCGCCCTGGATGGAGAGCCACCTCCAGCCTGCAGGTCTCCTCTAGAAGAGCCTAGAAAAGGTGTTTCAGAGAAACTCTAGAAAATGAGACAGACCCAGGAAGATGACCCCTCTCCCCCATCTCCCTGATCCTGTCTGAACATCCCAAGGACCTCCCTACAGCATTCTGGACCATGCAAAGGGGTCTTACATAGGGTTGCCAGCTACAATACGGGACACCCAATTCATTTTGAATCTCAGATAAGCAAAAAAATAATGATTTTTTTTTTTAGTATAAGTATATCCCAACTAGTGCATGGGATATACTTATACTTGACAAACTATTCTTTGGTTATCTGAAATTTAAGTGGCATTGGTGTCCTTTCTTTTTATTTGCTAATTCTGTACCACCCAGCTCTCCTAAGACAGCTAAAACATTCCTGCCCAGTGCAGACCAAAAATTGGGTTCCTTCTCCCTTTTCCCAGACCATTCTCCCCAGAAACTCTGCAAACGAGGTCCTTTATTGGGCCTGCTCTGATCTAAACCCTGCACTTGGGAAAGGGTTTGGGAATTGTGGGTGAAGGTGCCCTTCACACTTTTCATTTCCTCGACCTTATTTGGTTCTGTCAGTAAAAGAGGCCTGCGCTTAAGGGAGAAGGAAACTGCAACACAGAGGTCTGACTTGAGCGGCGACCTTGTTGGAGAGACTTGGAGAAACTGCGTGTGTCTTCTGTTATCACAGCTGGAAAGCAGGGCCCTCGGCCCAGAGTCTCGAGCACCAAGAACCAACGTAGCCCAAAGAGACCATGGCCGCGTACCCTGCGCTCCACCGCCCTGGCAGACGGCCTGGACTCTGAGACAGGCGTGGGGGGACCCGATTGTGCAGGCAGCCCCCGCCAGCAGGACACCTGGGCCCGTCAGCGGCCTCGGCAGCGGCCTCGGCGGCAGCCACGCTTTCCTGTGCAGCCGCTGCAGCGTGTAGGATGCTGATAACGGGAACAATGCGGCAGAGGAAAAGTGGCAAGAGTGGGACAATGAGCCGGCCGCAGGGACTCTCCCAGGCCAGGCGGGATCGCGGAAGGATCTGCAGGTCCCAGGGGCCAGCCTGGAGACGGCTCTGTGTCTGGGCAGTGAGGTGGAGGGGTGGGCAGAGCCCCAGGAAGGAGGGCTGGGGGGGCGCTGTCCCTCCCCAGGGCAGACGTCCCATTGCTACAACCCCCCGCCCCCCATGGGTCGGGCAGGTGCAGACAGGGAATCATTAACCTGAGAAGGGACCCTCCAGCCCTCCCTGGTCAGCAGGGCAACTGTCCCACAGCTAGAACGGGAGAGAGTGGTTCCCAGGGGTCTACAGAGCTGATTCCAGGAGGCCCTGCGACCTCTAAGTGACTCTCCTGCTTCCCTGCTGGCTCCATGCCAAGCAGGAG
Source organism: Mormoops blainvillei (assembly GCA_004026545.1). Lineage (NCBI taxonomy): Eukaryota > Metazoa > Chordata > Mammalia > Chiroptera > Mormoopidae > Mormoops > Mormoops blainvillei. The sequence continues at coordinate 34,345 of PVJD01012102.1, forward strand.
GGCTTGTCAATACCCCTGAGGAGATGCAGAGCAACTGGGTGCATACAGGACACCGGGGCAGACCTGCCAATCACTCCAGCGGACTGGCTGTTGGGGGCAGCAGATAGACATCTTGGGACTCTGCCAAACATCAGACCCAGTCGTCTTTCTGGCTGAGGTGCCGCAAGTGCCGCCCCCACGTTACCTGTGGCACATGGCGTGTGCTTTGGATGGAGCACATGTGTGTAGAACATATAGGGCGGGGCAAAAGTAGTTTTCCAGTTTTGAGTACGTGAAACACAGAGATGGTTCTTGTGTTATTATTTATTAATTATTGTATTTTCTGTACGAAGACTGGAAGCCCCCTTTTCCCCCACCCTGTGCACTCAGGCCCACCCCGGCCAGAGCTGGAGGGCAGGAAGCCATTTTCTGTATGAAACCCAAACCACTGGTACTGAGACTCTCTGTCGATTTCATTGCTTAGCCTGCCTTATGCTGAAAAGGACTCAAAGTCACCTGTGGGATGCAGAGAATACAAGAGCATAAAATAAAACATGGAAGAAAAGAAAACAAGGGAAGGGAGGTGAAACGGAGCTGGGGGAGAGGGCACGTCTGAGCAGGGCCTGTCGCGGAGTCCAGCACGCAGGCGAGAAGAGCCACAGAGGCAGCTGTCACCGGAGGAGCAAAAAACAAACGGACCAACAAAACCAAACAAAGCCACCAAACTGTTATTTTTGATGCTAAACCTGAAGACCAGTCCTTGTCCAAAGTCCTCATGGAGAGAATTCAGAGTGAGGCAGTGGGCGTCTTCCCCAGCGAGGGGGCGCCGCTTCCTGGAGCTTGTCTCCCTGTCAGACAGGGGCCAGTTATGGAAAGCCTTAGATGGAGGCCACTGGGATAGGGCCCTTTGATCCAGCTGTTTTGGCTTAATTGTAAGACAAAATTTTAAGGGGCGGATTCTAGTTATCAAGACAATCGAGCATTTCGCACAGCCCTCAGGCAATCCCCAACCGCCCGTTTCTGTCAGTTGAGCTCTGGTTGGGAATCAGGTGATAGGAGGTGTTTCTGTCTGCAATACCTGGGAGGGCCCTTGTGTGTGTTCCTGGGTCAGCGCAGGCCTCTCGCTGAGCTGTGTGTGTGCTGTGGGTGGGGCTGCCTTCCTCTTGTGAAAGATCAGAGGCTCGAGAGGCTACCCCACCCCTCTCCACCCTGGAGGTCAGAGGGGTCAAGGCCCCAGTACAGCCAGATTGGACCTGGCATAATGCAAGGTCTACCTGGTCGTGAGCAGGTGATCCGGCTTTTACCCTCCTAAGTACCCCCGACCCCACCCCACCACTCAGCACAGCCTCTTGCCCGCACCTCAAGCTGTATTTGGAGGTAAAACTCATGTAACCTTAGCTTCATCATGTGTAGAGGGGAAAGGTAGCAGCTTTGCTGGCAGGAGCCAGGGGACATACGAAGGCCACCACCTCCATGTCCTCAGGAAGCCGCGCAGACTAAACTGCACTGATCAGAGAGGTGTGTGTCAGGCACCAGGTGCAGCCTTGGGGGCGAATCCTAGATACCAAACACTGAGCTGCAATCAGTTTAGGAAGATTCTAGCACATTCTCCCAATTGGGGCCAAGAGTTTTGCATTTGTTCCCAACTGGTCCAGCAGGGCCAGCTGCCTCTCCCTGCATTACCCCTAGAGAGCTAGGGGGCCATACTGGGTCAGTTTGCAGCAGCTCCCTCGCCCACACAATCAAGGGCAGTGCACAAGCTCCCTCTTACGGACTGTCTTGTCAGCATTTGGCATGCAATCAACAGAGATGACACCAATTACTCGTGTCACAGCTTCTGGGGAAGAAGGAGATGTATGAAATCCAGTGTGGGGGCCATCCATCAAGGCCTGAGAGGGGGCCGAGGGTCTGTCACAGTGACAGGGGGTTGAGGGAAGCCAGAATCCCTCAGGACAGCTGGTGGCAAAGTGCATTCTATCATCTGAATTGATACCTGGGCCATGGAGCACAGCCCAGGGTGAGGAGGAGGCCTTTGGGAGCCAGGCATGGAGGCCGAAATGCCCGCCCCTCCCCTCACATGCCTGTGTTCGGTCAGGCCGGACCCTCCCTGCCTCCTCAACCCCTGGGCTTTTGACCCTGTTGTCCCCTCCCTGGAATCTCCCCACCCCAGTTCCCAACTCCTCCAGGTCAAAACCCTGCCCTTTCTTCAAAGTGCTGATAAAAGCCTATCTCTTCTGTGAAACCTTTCCCAAGTCACTCCTCTCCAGTCAGGATGAGCTTCCTTTCCCGTGCTGTTCACCAGGAGCGTTCTGCACCTCTTAAGCAAGTGATTTCCAACCTGTCACAATAATAACATTTATTATGCCATCTCATTCTCCCCACCGCTTCGTCAGGTGGGTATTAGGCCTGTTGTCAGGGATGGGTAAATTGAGGCTCACAGGCGTTGGTAACTTGTCCCAGATTACATGACTGGTAAGTAGGGTATGGTAGATGGGCAAACTGCAGGTACGAAGAGGCATGACAGAGGGGGTCTGCCAAAGGGGCCTTCGAGATCTACCAGTGGAACCCCTCCGCTAGACCGAGGCAGCTGAGATGATGTGGTCCTGGGACATCCGTCAGCCTGGGAGGATGCTGGGTTTTCCCAAGTACCTGCTGGGGGAGAGAGAAGCCAGCACCTTTGGTGGTCTAGGGGCCCAATCTCCTCTGTGACGGCTGGGGGCCCTGCTTCCATGCATCCTGCACGGTCAACTCGGGATGGATCTCACAGGCCTAGAGAATTTGAGCCTTTCTTGTGAAATGTGATTCCCAGTTGAGTTCTGGCTCACAGTGTGTGTGGTTTGCACCAAACCCCAAGATGCTCAAGGGACAGGTACTTCTTTGATGGAGAGGGACCATCCTTGTGTAGCAGGCATCAGTCTCCTTGGGCTCTCGGAGAAGCCCCAGCTACTGCCTGTCACCGCCTGAGTGTTCTCCACAAGAGGCCTTTCCCCAGAGGATGTTTCCATCCTCCGGTTCGTCCTTCCCGATCGATTCCACCCAGTTCCCCAGCCATCGGATGGGTAGGGCAGATTTTACCTTGCTTCTTCACTGGGTCAGGCCGAGGGCCAAAGGAGAACAAGCTGGGCTTCGTAAAGTGCACCGTGCCACTCGCATGGGAGGTGTGCTCAGCTGGATCTGGGGCGGGGGGACTGGAACGGAACCCTGAGCCATGGAGGGGTACCTGTCTTAGTCAAAGTCAAAAAAACGTCTGAGGCCGGCAGGTCCCAGACCCCAACCCAGGACTACTCCAGAGGTTTCGCAGAACCACCAGCACGTAAGTCGGCTCTAGGATGGAAAGTCAGGGCGGTGACTCAGCCCCGTAGTCGGAGCAGGGAGGGACTCTGGGAATGTTGTAAGTGGGAAAACAGGCCCAAAGGAGTGAAAGGGCTGGTCTGAGGTCATGGAGCTTGGGATAAAAGGGCCGAGTCGGCACTCCGTCCCCACGCTGCCAGGAAAGCCCCCCATACAGTGGTTTCATAAGGGGACTTTTGTAGGCAGGAGCACCAGCTAACATGGAATCCTCCTGTCCTCAGTGTAGACTCTGCGACCAAGAAACTGCGTAACTGCAGCAGTGGCAGGGGCCGCTCCTCTGCGTGCCCTTCAAAGAATCACGGAGGGTGGCGCGTGGCTGCTGCAAAGGGCTGGCTTTTCGAATTGAGGAGGCCAAGGCCAAAAGGGGGTGCCACGGCCAAGCCTCTCACTCGTGCTGCAGAGGAGACTCAAGTGTAATTTCCTGGCTTTCTGCCACGTTGCCTTGTCACCACATCCCGGTGCCGCCCCGTGTTGCACTCAGGCCATCAGTCTGCTGCCCTAGCTTCTCCCTTCTTAATGGTCCCCATCCGAGCTCTTGATTCACTTGATACCTCAGTTTACCTTAAAAATTATAAACCATGTCCAGTGAACCCAAATCTCGGGGTCCCAGCTCTCTACTGTCTCCTCTGAGCTCAGGGACATCAGGAATTGCAAAGTGCAGCCATCAGCACTTTTCTGATTTAAAGTGACCCTGTTGCATTAATTAATTAAACCTCCTTGGCCTCTGAGGGGGGGGGACACAGAGTTATTTTTACTTGAAGCCCGAGGGAGCGGTAGGCAAACTCCATCCCTCCAAAAAGGAAAAGCAGAAACAGAAACAAGTGTCCCAAGGAAGGGAAACGGAGGGACGCTTCTCCCTTGCTCCTCCCTCCACACACCTGAACGGAACCTCCATGGTGAATCTGAAAAGGCTTCACACTCCTACCCTTCCAGGCCCAGGCAGGCTGCAGGGAGGGGCTTCAAGGCTACACTGGAAAGGGAAGAAAAAAAAAAAAAAAAGAAAACAGCCTAGAAAATGCGAATCGGCTCAGGGAGCGGTAATGGGAAGATTTCAGTGTGATGTATGGTGCCGGGAACGTTATTAATGGTTTGCTGATTTTTACCTTTAAAACCTTTGGGCAGATTATTTATTATGTCCTTGGCATGCCTATGATCTATGGAGGGGGCACTAATCTGCGAGCACGGCCCCCCATGTCCCCGATCCTCTACAGCTTCTAATTAGGCTGGGACACTGCCCTCCCGGCCCGCGCTCTCCGCCCGCAGGAGCGGAGGAGGCAGCCCGGGCTCTGAGGCTCCGCGCGGGGGCTCTGGAGCCAACATGGGCCTGCAAATCAGGGGATCCAGTTTCCAGGCCTGACTTGCTCTGTGACCTCGGGCCAGGCCGCGGCCTCTCCGGGACCCTGTGCTCTTGACTATCCAATAAGGTGCTAAACCCCCATGACACACAGATATAAACGGCAGAGCCAAGACGGAGCTGGTATATGGCCCTCCCGGTCTGAAAGTCTCATGCTTCCACCACAAAGAGAATTGGAAAGCAGCAGTACTTTTTTTTTTTTTTTAACAGTTCACTGTCACCAGCCCTGGAAGCCACATGCTTCTGGGTAAGTAGGGACGTCATCCTTTCTTGTTCTGGCTCCTCCGTTGTGGCTGCCAACCACGGCGGGGGAGGGGGGGGCGGTGCTCAGGAATCCTTGGCTCCCTGAGTGAGGAAGCAATGGGTGGGCCCTCTAAGGACATGGGTGTCCTGCATATTTCTTCTGGCGAGAGACACAGCTGGGACTAGGAGCCCAGTGCAGTGCAGAAGGCCATCGTGGCTATCAGAGTGCATGGCCTTAGGCAGAAGCACCTGCAGCAGAGAAGACCACAGCCCTCCTCGTGGTGGCCTGGATCCCCACCTCCTGAAACCCAGGGGTCCTGACAGTCCTGGCTCCTCTCTCCTCACCTGGCTGCTCCCCAGCCTGATGGCAACCCTGTCCTCGGCTAGATTCTCAGTCAATCCCTCCTGGGTCTGTGTCTTTGGGACCTGATGGCAGGTTGGGGCTTTGAGCCAGGGCCAACACTGAGCTGCCAGCTGGGCCGGCCGAAGCCTGGTCCTCCTGGGGGCACTCCCACATTGGCCTGCGCCCACATTGACCGAAGCTCCATCCCCACTGCCACCCTCCTTCCTTCTAACAAAATTCTTGTGCCTTCCAGAAGGGTATCTGTCAGGTCACCGACCTAGGTAGCCGTCCAAGTTCATTCTCAACTAAGAGGCATTTTGGGGACTCTCAGCTCCTTCTCTGCCTTGCATCTACTACCCGCAGACCCTCCCACTCCCACCCACACCGCATGCATTTCTGTGGTTTCTCCTAATTGCTGTCACCCCTATCCTACATCGCCCTGACCCTCAGTCTCAGCTCATGACAAATTCACCCCAGCCTGACTCTACCATTGCCACTAGTCGAGTAACCCTTACCGCCTGGCCTTCTGCTGCTGTGGCGGCTGCTGAGGCCACTTCCACTGGGGCTCCCAGTTTCCTCAGCCGCCACCTGGAGTTTCTGCGTCAGTGCCACCAACGGGCACGTGGAGCAGGAACATGGCTTTGCTGTTTCACTTATGTGTCAGGAGGGTAGGAACCCAGGAATCCCAGGGAGGGCCATACAGGCAGGTTCAGGAAATGGGGCACCTCGGGGCCCGTGGTTCCATCTCCGCATCCTCAGCAGCAGGCTCTTGGCCTGGCCCCAAACAACCGCTCAGCCTGTGTTGGGTGAAAGTTCTAACGAGTGCCCGTCTTCCTGGCCAGTAGGGCACCCTGACATGCAGGCCCAAGTAATGCAGGGAAACTCTATTCTCATCAGCCTTCGTGGTGCTATTGTGACATCTGATTGCAATGAACAGATTGGCAGAAATCATAATCTCCATCGTCAAGATGAGGATGAATTGGACTCTCTCGAGTGTATTAGTAGGGTTTTACAAAGAGCCCTGGACCCAGGAAAGAATAGACTCAGTTTATCATGTAGGTATTTTATCTCTTCACCATCATCCCTTAAATCCAGAACTCTCTAACGAGTTGATCCTGATATGTTTGGGGAAGTCAGGTGTGCCTGGAGGGGGAAGGGGGATCATGGCTCCTCGATGGCGGAACAAAAGAACCGTGAAGCGTTCTCTTTACCCCCGGGTCCCCAACATTTTCTGGAGCTACCTGTCCTGTTGGGGCCTGTCTCCTGGCCCAGGAAAAGCTCCCCATGTTGGGGCAGAACAAAATAGGATGTGGGGTTCGGTTTTTTCCCAAGAAATGAGTCACTTTCCAACTCTCACCCTTCCTTCCATTGCACCTGGCGGGTGTCTGTCCCTGGGTTTGTCTTTTCCTGGAACTACTGTGATTGATGAAGCTTTGATAGGTTACCCAGTTCATCCCTTTGCCCTGAGGCCTGGACCGTTAGGAAATAGTCTCGTTCCTCCTGGGATGTGGTGGGGAGAGACAGAAATCAGGAGAGGAGGCTTATTTTTGCTCCTAGCCCCGTGCCCGTGGGGAAGCTATTATGCTCCTGTATTTCAGTCTCCTCAGTTATAAAATGCAACAGTAATAATGCCAGTGGCATTTGGGGTGGGACCACCCATCCCTTGCGGGGACTGGCCCGCATGTCGCAGGGTGTTTGGCATCCTGGCCCACTCCTGCATGCCAAATACCACCGGTGCCCCCAGTCCTTGTGACAGACCAAGACATTCAGTGTTTCCCCAAAACTGCCCAGAGTTGAAAAACCACAGGTCCCCTGTTCCGTGTGGTGGACAGGCCAGTGAGCTATTGGGAGGGGGGCGGGTCCTGGGCTAAATCTAGGACTAAAAATTTACAACCCAGAAGGACATAGGTCAGTCTCATAAACCCCAGAGGAACAAAGGCACAGGTGGGGGTCTGGAGTAAGAGTGTGGAAGCAACGGAAGGGTGGAGACCCAGTCCAGGGGAACTGCCTTCTCCTCCTGCATGCCAGGGCTCAGCTCAGATGCTGGGAAGGATCAATAAATGGGGGCTCGAAACCCTGGGCCCGTTACCCCAGGAGGCTATGCCTGACTCATTTCAGCAGGAGTCATGAATCCGGTCTAGGTCACTCTGTCTGGGTAGGTG